>VDFB02183667.1:0-15759 GCA_007258455.2 Sequoia sempervirens
TGCGGTGGTCCCCCTCTCTTAATTTTTTGGTGAACCCAATGTGAACCATTTTGGTTTTGTTCTTGCAATACTAACAGTTCCTTTCCTCGTACTCTAGGAGTGTTGTAGGTGTGAGTGTTGTAAGGTTGTTGGCATGCAACCCAACCTACGACCCCTAGTTGATGTAGTTGGAAGGTTCCAAAGGTATTGCATGATGAACCCTTAATTGGGTCACCGTATTATCCAATAACCCTTGGGGATTGTGTGAAGGCATTGTCTAGTGTGCGTAATGGCCTCCTTTTTGCATCAACCCATCCCCTCTATGCAGCTTGTGGATAGTAGTGTTGGCATAACCTTTATTTCATAGGACCTACCAATGGGCTTCAACATAGAACCATCTCCTCTTTACATTCTTGCACGGATCAATGGGAACATCATAGCACGTGTTCTCATTGACCCAAAATCACAAGTGAATATAATAATAGAAGAGATTATGCTAATTAACTTTTTACATAAGGATGGATACGATGCTCCTATGAGTTTCATTCACATGCACGACGGGTTTTGCATTACCCCCTTGGGTAGCCTTGTCCTATAGGTTTTAGTCGGGCCTAAGTCCATCAACCTCTTGTTTGATATCATCCCTAGGTTTGAACTCTTCTGTGTAAAGTTTGATATCCCTTGGTTGGCGGCGATGAACATGGTACCCTCCATTGTGTATAAATGTCTAAAATTTATCCACAGAGGTTCTATGCATGTGATCGATGACATCAATTATCGACTGCTAGTTGCACATGGTAGCTATTCCTTGGATCACCCATAGCCTACAACCATGGGTCCCCTTTCGGATAGGATGGACCTTTTGCATAAAACATATCAAAAATATAAGAAAGGACATCTATGGATGAAGCTAAGGTATCCTCCCTCGCCCTATGCTATCTCACATAGGGCTTGTTTGAAGGTTGACAACGTAGCCACTAAGGCTCGTAAGAAGACTGAAGAGAAGTGGGCTTGTGATCCTTCTTCCTCTTCTATTGTCTAGTTGGATGCTTCTTCTCGCTTAGTTGTGGTACCATCAGTTTCTGCTCCTCATTTTCAATAGAACCCTTCAGTGCCCACTTGGCAAAAGCCTAAGCATCCCACATTTGAGCTTCTTGTTCTACCAACAGAGCCTAGACCCATTCGATATCAGAGAAAGAAGATCCTTCGAGGAGCGTCCTCCTTGTCTCAACCATCACGGCCTTCTACTACTCCTGCTCCCAAGGCAGTGAGCAAAAAGAGGCTTGCTACCAAGGCTCTCGAGTTGACTCTTGTCCCTCCGTAGCTTGCTCCCCCTATTCCTATATAGGAACCCATTCCTTCACCCAAAATGGCTCTAGTGGACATTCCAATGGTCAAGCAAGAACCACCCGTCCCTTTGCAAGCTCTGGCTTCTAACTCCAAGAGTAATAGGAACTACCTTGCACATGAGTGCAAGTGTCATCGAAAGGCTCTCTTGGCTGAGTAGGCCACCTCATAGCAGAAGGAGGAAGGAATGACCACTTCTACTTCAAGACCTCATGTAGTGTCTCCTTCCTCCCTTCTTGTTGTTCCTCTTTAGTTTGATTTACTCTTGGCTTTCATTGCAAGAAAAAATGCACCTAGCCATAAACGGGTACATGTGTTTATCACTCCTTCGACAGATTTTCCTTTGCTGATGTCTATCCTAGATATTCAGCCCTTCCCAAAGCCCATGGATATGGTTAACAGTTCAATCGTATTCACTGTGGTTCTTTCCTCCTCTTCCTCTGCTCCCCTAGCTTCATCTATGGGGAGTTCATGTCCTCCAACAAAGAAAGAGGTGAAGGCTAGTCCTTCTGGCATTGAAGGACATAAGGGGAGTCCACCTTCTTTGCAAGGTGACAGGTAAGTGCACAAAGTTGAGTCCACGAAACGTGGAATTTTTTGCCTTAACCAAAAAATTGAAATCGACATTGAGGAAACGGGATCCCGATTTTAATAAATGGGATCCTAATTTTTAAAAATTGGGATCCTATTATAGTTCGGGATCTCGAGCCTGAGACGAAACGGGATCCCACTTTTTAAAACTTGGAATCTCATTTCCCACAGGACCCCGAACCAAAGGAAAAGGAACGAGATCTCGATTTTCAAAAAACGGGATCCCGATTTATAAAAAATAGGATCCTGATTTCTATAAATCGGGATCTTGTTATTTATAAATCAGGATCCCATTTTATACTGATATTTTTTTTTTAAAAGACAGATTTCACTGCTTAGTGGATGGGACCCTGAGTATTGGCGATAGCGACCCCCACGATCAGCAACAGGTACCCACCTACATGCCATTTTTTTGTATTTTTCTATTTTGAATTGAAATTTTGAAAAAAATAAGTTAATTTAACATGTTTTTTATTTATTTATTTCACGTTCTAAGTATTTTTTTAACTGTTATAGTAGAATTGAATAATTGTAAAAATAGACGAAAAAATGCAATGAAACTAAAAGGTTTTTTCATAAAAATGAAAAAATGAACCTTGAATTGTGTTTTAGAAACAAAATTTAACTGTTGAAACCTAAATTGTTTGATTAAACCCAAAAAAAATTGAATTTGAAAACCCTAATTGAAAGAAAACAAAAAAAAAATGCATTTCAAAACCCTAGAAATTGAAATGAAATAAAAACATTGCATTTACAAATCCAAATCAAGCTTTTTGAAACCCTGAATTCAAATCAAACAAAAAAAATTTGAATCTAAAAACCCTAGTTTGAATTGAAATGAAAAAATTGCATGAAAACCCTAATTGTTTAAAATTGAAACCCTAAATTGAATTGGAACAAAAAAATTTGTTAAAACCCTAAATTGGAATCAAACAAATCATTTTGATTTTGAAAACTAGGTAATTTCGAGCTCAAAAAAAATCATTCGCATTGATTAAATGTTTTAAATTTTATCTTCTTTGAATGGAAAAAATGATATATACTAAACTTTAGTTTCAATATTAAATTATAATTAGATTAGAAATCAATATGTTAAAGAATAGTTAAAATTCATAAAGTTTATCTTGATGTTTGTTTGCAAGTTTAGTTAGCAAATTCATAAATCTAAACACGTATAATCGATTCCAATTGACACTAACTTGCAAGTCTAAATTATGCCAAGGGCCACCCAAACTTTACCCTAAGTTTGCTAAACCCTAGAACCTAAACTGTAAAATCTAAACCCATGACACTAAAGCATTTGAAATTTATGAACCCTAGATCCTAATCTTTCATTGGACATACCTAAAATTATGTAGGTTCAATGTCAAGAATGGGTCTTTTGGTAGATTTATGAAAACTATTTTGAATATCTAGAATGCCATAAAAGTATAATTATAGCAATTCCAATTGGAAACACTTGGGTACATATATATCATGTGAAATTTAAATCTAGGAAGGTGTCTATTATATAGGAGAGTTGATAATACATGGAAAGAGGTTTGTATGGGAATATATGTATTAAGAAAAACATACCACATGACCTCTATAGGATTTTTAAGATGTGATCCTAGATAATAATCCACCCATCCTCAATCATAATGGATTCTTTAGCAATTAAGAGAGATTCAATAACCATAAAATTACCTATATTTTGATACTATATAGATTTATTTGGGAGGATAGAAATGCATCAATAAGGAGACCAGGATGGAACCATTTAACACCTACAAGGTACACCTATTACACGAGAAAGGGAGGAGGTACATGATGATAGTTTGGAGGAACTACATGCTATTATTACAATTTAGAAATAGGAGGATGATTCATATAAAAGAAATATAGTTAAATATTTATATTATTTAATATATTATATTTAATATAATATATTAAATAATATAAATATTTAATATCATAAAATATAATATAAGATTACAATTAAGGATAGGTAATGTTACAATTTACTTTGGGTTTTAATGACGATTAGGCTTAAGATTCAATTAGGTTTGTAGTAAATAGTTAGGTTACAATTAGGAATATATAGTAAATATTAATATAATTATAATACAAATATAAATTAATCTAAATATAATATAATATAGGAATACATTTAAGATTAGGTAAAGGTTATAATTCAATTAAGTTTCAATTAGGTTTGTAATTCAATTAGGATATGGTTAGGGGTGGGGATCATTTAGCATTCTACTATTGTTAAAGTATGGGTTACATTTAATATTATTGTTATTTTTGTGATATGTATAGATTGATTCATTTTTAACATCATGATACTTTTGTTTATTAGAGGGGTAAACACTTTTGACCCAAAAGCCAGATTGGAACTAATGAGTTATAGTATGACTAAATTTGGACTCACTAGACATCTAGATCTCTTGCCAACTCTATAACCCTTAAATCATAAATTCCCCACCAACCATAACCAAATTCAACAATAATAATATCGCGGCAAGATTATAATATGAATGAGATTTCATGATCTAGGGTTATGAGTTGAACAAGAGTAGATTCAATCAATCATTCAAAGAAAATATTCTTCACTAACATAAGTTCATTAAATATTCATATGCACCCAAAACTTTACCCCTAAGTTTTGTAAACCCCAAACACTAAACCATTCATTTTGTCCTACCCAACAATAATATAAAAGTGAAATTTGCTTACCTTGTGAAAATCCACCATATTTCATTCCCTTATGCCATGTAATTTTGTCCTAGGATCTTACTACATGTACATCCCCTTAAGTTATCCTATTACCCTAAACCCTGAACTCTAAAGTCTAAACCCTAAACCCTAAAGCCATCATTTTTTTTTAAAGGCTCTTAATAGAATTTGGTTGCCTTGGGCAACTTCACCAAATTTTATTCATTTGAGCCATGTCATTTTCTCCTAGGACCTCACTAGACGTAAATCCCCTTAAGCCATCCTGTCACCCTAAATCATAATTCAATTTTCTTAAGGGGATCAAAGAAGTTTTTAAAATTTGGTGATCAAAGTTTCCATCATGATCTAGGTTGGTCAGTTGAAACATTTGAGTAGATCTCAATCAACCATTCCATAAGAAAATGTTCTTCACTAACTTGCAAGTTCATTAAATATTCCAAATTCTAAACCCTAAACCCTAAACACTAAACCATTCATTTTGTCCTACTCAAGATCATAAAGTGAAATTTGGTTGTCTCAGGAAAATCCACCATATTTTATTCCCTTTTGCCATGTAATTTTTTCCTAGGATCTTACTACATATATCCCCTTAAGTTATCCTATTACCCTAAACCCTAACTCTAAAGTCTAAACCCTAAACCCTAAATCCATCATTTTTTTTTAGGCTCTTAATGAAATTTGGTTGCCTTAGGCAATTCCTCCATATTTCATTCCCTTATGCCATGTAATATTGTACTAGGATCTTCCTACATATATCCCCTTAAGTTATCCTATTACCCTAAACCCTAAACTCTAAAGTCTAAACCGTAAACCCTAAAGCCATCATTTTTTCTTAGGCTCTTAATGAAATTTGGTTGCCTTAGGCAACACCACCAAATTTCATTCCCTTATGCCATGTAATTTTTTCCTAAGATCTTACTACATATATCCCCTTAAGTTATCCTAAATCCCTAAAACCTAAACTCTAAATTCTAAACCGTAAACCCTAAAGCCATCATTTTTTCTTAGGATCTTAATGAAATTTGGTTGCCTTAGGCAACTCCACCAAATTTCATTACCTTATGCCATGTAATTTTTTCCTAGGATCTTACTGCATGTAAATCCCCTTAAGCTATTCTATTACCCTAAACCCTAAACTCTAAAGTCTAAACCCTAAACCCTAAAGCCATCATTTTTTTCTTTTAAATGTTTTAATGAAATTTGCTGCCTTGGCAACTTCAAATTCTCAAATTTTATTCACTTGAGCCATGCCATTTTCTCCTAGGACCTCACTAGACGTAAATCCCCTTAAGCCATCCTGTCACCCTAAATCGTAATTCAATTTTCTTAAGGGGTTCCAATATGACATTTCTTAAGGGGATCAAAGAAGTTCTTAAAAATTTGTGATCAAAGTTGCCCAAGGCCCAACCAAATTTAACAATAATAAGATCCTGCAAGATTATACAATATCAATAGTTAATTGTATTTTCATTCAAATAACATGTGCCTTAGACATATAAATGAGGCTTACATATAATTTTATCATCCTATTTCAATTATTTAAGGTCATTTATATTGAATGGTTTAAAGGTATTTCCTAAACATGTATCTTACATCTTGAAATTACAAATCTAATGCAGGTTCACTCATATCTTAAAGATCACATGGATCCATTCAATAATATTCTAATCCACCTCCATACATCCATCTCCAACACCTTTCACCTCCACCTCCCACTCCCACTCCACTGCACCCCCACCTCCACCTCCTCACTCCCCACCTCGTAACCCCACCCCCACCACCCCAACCAATGAACATGCTCTTTGCAGCACAAATCACTGCTTCGCTAGAACCATCCAAGATCAAATCAAGACATTCAAATGAAGAATGTGTCACACTTCCCTCGTGAGGACGCACCGCACACCTGATGCAGTCCCTGCTGATGTGATGGGGAATCATAGACAAAAGCATCGACAATGGTTAGAGGAGAGGAGAACTCCTGATTTTGAAAAGAAAAACACAAAGAAATGAAGATCTATACAGTAGAGAGCCATAATAGTTTATAAATTAAAACAATGATCTTAAATGGCTATGAATTTATAAATTTGGTGAACGATGGATATTTTGTGTGATGAATTTATAAATTTGGTTCCAAATAGATATTTTTAGTGACATGAATTTATGATTTTGGTTCTAGATGTATATTTTTAGTGACATGGATTTATGAATTTGGTAGAATTTATGAACTTATAATGAATAGTATATAATAGTATATATTTTATGACTATCTACTAGATCATGATTTCTCCATTGAAAATTGAAATATATATGTGTGTGTGTAAAAGGACATGCAAAATGAGATTTTTGTGGAATGTTTCAAGTCATTGCTTAGTACAAATGCATGTATTAAAAATTTGTATTATATGGTTCTAAAATTTTGAAATTTGTATAAAGTGCCATAGCTGAGTTTTAATGATTTACAAAGATACTATGCAAATTATACATCATATTTTTTATTTTAAATGCAATGCACATACATTTAATTTTTAATTTTGTATGGACATGCTCTGAGTTGAACAATCAATGTATATATATGTGCATTTCAATTAAATATATATATATATGCTGCCATCCTATTTCAATTAAATATATGATCTTTAATATATGTATGTACATGGGACTATTTGTATGATTTTAATGCAGCAATATTTATATCGCTATCATGGATGATTTTAAACATTGATGATATGATCAATCCACCACCTTAGCCACAACCAGATCTGCCTCCCCCACCCCCTCCACCTCCCCCTCTGCCTCCCCCTTCCCTTCATATGCCACCTCCAGTACCTATGGCATCTGATGAGGCTTGCTTGAGAGAACAAATAAATGATCAAGTTGCATCCTTAGAAAATAAAATCAATGCTATGCAGAGTCAAGCATTGATTCCTCCACATGTGAGACGTTTTGCATCTGCAATGCAAAACGTTGTTGATTCCATTAGGATGATCGATTTTGATCTTGATAGGAATTGACGAGACAGAGAACAAGTGAGACAATTTTATTCTGATGGTCTCTCTTACAAACAAATATTAGACCTTAAAATAATGAAAGCCCGTCTAGCTCCCTACTTTCTTGACCTCATTACTAGACAACCCATTCCACCCAACAAATCTAGAATATCCATGAGGTGGTGCATACGTCTGAAAATGAGTGCACATTTTTGGGATTGATGGTATATGGTTTTTGATATTCCCCCACATGCTAATTGGGAGTGCCCATTGTATTTTTGAGAAAACTGTATGTAGAGTTTTGTTTTGGGGAAAGCTTCCACTATTTTGATTTTAGATCATTTCGTGGTGTCGTGGCGATATAGCAGAGATTTCAGCGCGTTGATTGTCACACCCATGCATGCTGAACCCCTTGTTGCTGTTCTCGTCATCCCATTCCGCATTCGCATCATCAAGCTCGTCTCAACATTAGTTCCTTTGTACACCGGTAGGGAGACTCATCAACGCCAGCGAGCAGGAGTGTATACAGAGACGATGATGATGATGGATGATCTTTTATGGAGCTAGTTTGAGTAATTACTCCAGAGGTCGAGACCCATCCCCATATATGTACTAGCTTTGCCTCCATCAAGTATGCTATGGACCTCGATCAGCCACACCTAGTTCGCCAGTGGATCGAGATTTTGGTGGTTCATCCGTCGCATCGGCTTCATTTGTAGAGTTCCTCATAGCGTAACATAACCGAGGACACTACTATTACAGGTATAAATATGCATCTAGATGTACGTCATTTTATAATAATTTTATGGTTGTATATATCAAAGAAAAGTTTGGTAATACATTTTAAATAACTTCAAATTGTTGGTGTATAAATTTGACACTAACGATGCAGGAAATCATCTCGCACTAATTTGTACATACATCAACAACGGTCATATTTCGCAACCCTTATGGGGTGGAATATTTTGATTTCTCAATTTTAAAAATTCGTATATGAAACATAAATTATTTAATCCTTGAGTTTTAAATTTATAATTGAATCACATATATGTTTCAAATATTCATGTTGGTTTAGGTGAGTCAATCTAATATCCAATATCGATTCCTCCTAAGGGATTGTCAAGCACTCCTCCACTATCAAGCGTCATAGATCAGGGGTAAGTACATTCATATTGTAAATTTGTTTAAAGTTTACATTAGTATAGTTACAATTTTATGAGTTTTGAATTCACTAGATATATGAAACACATGCATGCACACTTGTAAATATTATAAGTGTTAAATGTCTATGTACATGTATGTCTAGGTTGATACCACAATAAGAATGGGCATTGGGAAAACATTTGATGTTCTAGTTACTCATGAGGCCACTGATTTCCAGGTTGTTTACAAAACTTTCTACACAAAATGTGCAAACTTGAATATATATATATATATATGTATATATTAACCTAATTAAATTGTACATGCTTTAATTTTGATCTTGTGGGACTTTGTTAGTGCAACTTTCAGCCCTGACCCAGACATAGTTACACCACCAGGAGGACATGGAGAGCAGGTTTCAGATCAAATGGTAATTTAATTTTTTTATTATATTTTAAGTGAATTATAAATTATAAATTGAATATATACATAATATGATATTTTCACATATTATTTTTCTTTTATAGCATGAGACACATCTTGTAGTTGAGTATGTACAGACAGGTCCTGGAGAAGAGCCTAATGCACAACCTCAGAATACGGTACAATTAAAATATGATAAATTCTGAATTAAATTGAATTAAAAAAATTTAATTGTAGAGTTGTACATCTAATTTTGAATTTCTTTTTCTTGTTTATGTAGATTGATTTAGAGAATTTAGAGGTTTCTATAGGTGCACCAGAGTATCAAGATGTAGATATGATGGTAATTTAATTTTATGATGGATTATAAATTAAATTGTCATTAAATCATTTTTTATTGTCTTACATCTAATTTCATCTTTCTCTTATGTATAGAGTGTTTCAGGTCATCCACATAGTCTGCATGGTGTGAAGAGGTCTCTTGATTATAGAGATAGTACATGACCTAGAAACATGTGATTTTATGTGTTATATTTGTTATTTATGGACTATATTTCTTGACTTATCATGTACTCATTGAACTTTTATTTCATATCGCTTATTATATAATAGTTTCAAAGCACTTAATATGTTACATAAATTATGGACTTTATTATTGTTTGAAATTTTAATTTACACATGTACATTTATGCATTTTATGTTCATAGTCAAGACGTTAATATAGGACATTAATGTGAAATTTAGTGATCTCATACATGGATTAATATAGGACATTTTAATATTTACAATAATCAGTCAATAAATCATAATTTACAAACAAAAGATATCTATTTATATACCAGAAATTTAGGGTCTAAACCTGAATTGCGTTAAAATATGGGTCAAGTGGACATGGATCTTATGCTTAAAATGTGTAGATGCACTTCCAAAATCTACATAAGTTATTATTTTAATATTATTTGGAAATAATCATGTGAATGTAAAGTCTTTGGATTACTGCATATTTAGATTAATATCAAGTTGGTAATGAAAGTATTTAACATGTCAAATTTATCTATAGGAAAAATTGAGAACATTTCAAAAAGGATAAAATAGTTATAAAATCAAAATAATCTTCAACTATAATAATGAATGCTCAAAATACACATGAATTAACACTGTACATGAATAGTAGAAATCTTCCAACATAAAAAATCTTCAATATTTTTAAAAAAATTAAGAGCATTTCAAAAAGGAAAAATCACTAATATTCTATTTTATTCAAAATTAACATATATATGTAAATAAATATTAAAATTTTAAGGCTTTACTAAAGGTTTTATTATACAAAAATATAGCAACTTAAATAGATAAGTTTTTCATAATAAATGGACATCTAAAATCAATTTAAAATTATAAAATTATATACAAAGAAAATATAATAAATTTATACACATAAAATAAATTTTTAAAGCAATATATTTAAAGCTAGCATATCTATATTTAAAAATAAATGTAATTAAGAATTATATTCACATATAACTTTATCATATGAAAAAAATTATATAACATTATTATTATTTACAATTGGGTTATGATTATGATTATGACTTTGTTAGGATTGGGGTTGAATCAAAATTCTAAGATAAAGCTTGGAGTAATGGTTAGCATAGGGTTAGATCAAGGTTAGATTTAGGGTTCGGGTTCAAAAGGGTTCAATTAGGATTAGAATTCAATTAAGATTAAGGTTACTTTAAGATTAGGATTAAGGTTAGGGTTATAGGATAAAGCTTTGGGTAAAGGTTAGGATTAGGAGACAACTAGAGTTAGGGTTAGGTTTCAATTAGGGTTAGATACAACAAGGCTTAGGGATAGGATTAATTTTAGGACAAGGTAAGGGTTCAATAAGGGTTGGGTTCTAATAACGGTTAGGGTTAGGGTTCAATTAGTATTACAGTTAGAATCAAGGTTCAATTCTAACTCTAATTAAAATTCTAATCCTAACCATAGCAATACCATAGAAGATTAGAGAATAAAAGCATTAATAAATACTATAAATAATAGTTCATCTAACACTAATTTATAAGTTGTCAAAACAAATAATGATGTCTTAAGGGGGTGTCTAAAGGGGTCATAATGCAGAACATCATAAAGGGGGGATGTCTTAAGGGGTTATAATATGTCTTAAGGGGATGTCTAAAGGGGTCATAATAGAACGTGTTAATTAAGGGGATGTCTTAAGGGGTCTTAAGGGGATATCTAAAGGGGTCATAATAGAACATGTTAATTAAGGGGATGTGTAAGAGGGTCATAATAGAATGTCTTAAGGAGATGTCTTAAGGGGTTATAATATGTCTTAAGGGGATGTCTAAAGGGGTCATAATAGAACGTGTTAATTAAGGGGATGTCTTAAGGGGTCTTAAGGGGATGTCTAAAGGTGTCATAATGGAACATGCTAATTAAGGGGGACTATCTAAAGTCATATACGAACATCTTAAAGGGGATATCTTTAAGAGGTTATAATGCTCTAATGTCTTTATCTATCTAAAAGAATTCATAGAGGGTATGTATTGAGTGGGGGATGTCTTAAGAGGTCTTAAAGGGGGTTTCTCAAGAGAGGTCATAATAGAACATGGTGAGTGGGGGATGTCACAAAGGTGCATGTGGGAGCGTCACCAAGGGGATGTATTGGGGTCATGGCCGCCTAAATGTCTCAGAATGTGGTTGGTACATAGAAGTACATAGAGTATGTTTAATTTTTTAAGTATGTATGTACATATATGTCATCTCAAAATGATGTTTACAAAATTTGGATATGCCATCTAAAGAACATCTCAAACTCATGGCTAGAGGCAGTAGTAAGTCTACTTAACACTACACGATATCAAAAGGTACAAGCAATATAAATGAAATCATCAAAACATACATATTTTAATTTATATAAAACTATCTATATGTACAGAACTCAAGTACCTGTATTTAAAAGTATTCCACACATGTTTGTAGCTTGAATCCAGGAATCCTCTCCTTTTTGTTTCAAAGTATGAGATCAATGCAATGATGGCTTTAGGATACATAAAATGACAATAAATCAATTTTAACTATTAATGTCCAAGCAATATCAATATGTAATTAAAACATGTATTTAAATATAATTTAGCGTGAGTACCTATTTTACCAGAAGTATTCCGATGACATCCACAGGTTTAATTTGGACTAGATCCTTTTGTAATTATACCTTAGGATATAAAGAACAATTTTAAATCAATTTCAACTAATAACACACTTACGATAATGTTAGAAACGTAATATTTAATATTTTAAAAGGACAAAATAAAACTAAAACTATATTTATATTTACTTGTCGATTGTACCATCTACAGCATCCTCTCTTTTTTTAGTCATCTATAAGTTGCCTCCTTGCTCTTCATAGAAATTGAAGCATAGCAATTTTTTGAAGGTCTTCTGATACAGCTCTAGTTTTCCATATTTGTTACTTTACTATTACAAAATTAGAGACCTAAATTGCTTTCATAGAAGAAATGGATCTATACAAATTTTCCTTGGTCATTTGAGTCTTTTCCTACGGTAACTTGACCTATTTTTCTTAATTTAATGTTGAAATGTGACTTATACATTCACATTAGGTCTTGAATATTCAAATTATTAAGATTTTATGATGTCTTGTAAAGGTGTTGTGAAGTGTGGTAACACATTTCTACACTTTTCTAGACTCTTCTTATTATAATTCATCTCAATATTCCATTTTTATCACTTACCAAGCCTTATTCTAAAGTGTTGTAAAGTCTTGTAACAAACTTTCACACTTTTCTAGGCTTGTTACAATTAACTACACCTTTCTTATGCTTTATTTGTCCCCTTTATGCACTTATCGGCCTTAACTAAGTGTGTTTTTGAATATAAACTTGATAAATATCATTAAATACAACTTAATCCTTGACACCCACTTGTATTCCTTGAGTTGGACCCATTCACCATGGGTGGCGAATGAGTCCCTCTTGGCACAAAATTCAAAATAAATTCAAATTTCTTTTAGGTTTTTATTCATTAAGACCTTAGGTCAGCTTGTGATGATGTATTTTTTGGAAATTAGGGCATAAGTGTGTATACATAAGTGTTTCTCCATTCATTTTAACCCCTAATTCACTCATTCATCCATTCAATCATCTCATTCATTATTGCATTCAAGAATCCATTTAAGCATCATAACATTATTCAATCAAGCATCTTGGAGCATCCATTGACATATCTTGAGACTTCCATAACAAGGGTCTAGTGATTTCATGACACTTTCATGTTATTTATTGATCATTCCTTTCTTATTTCATTTCATTTTCTTTATCAAGGGTTTGATTACCAAAGTGGGATTTGACCAACCAAAATCCCTAGACTCTAACCCTTAACCATTTTCCCCCTCTTTGCATGTGTGTTTGTAGGTCTTGTAGGCAGTTTTGTCAAAGAGATAGGTGTTGAAAAGTGGTCAACAAGTCATCAAATATTTTCAAGTCAACAAGGACCTAATTCATGCTTGGAGAGATCATTCAACCCATTTTCTACATATTTGAATCTATAACCTGTCAAGAAGACAAGTACAAATATGGAACTATAGAGTTGACTTCAAAATTTGTAGATTTTTGTAGGTGGACTGATTCACCATCCATGGTGAATGAGTCCTTGCTAGAGATTAGGAAAAGTGATTTTGAGGTTTTCTAGTTCGGCCACCTGCAGAGCCTATTTCATGAGGAATTTACTAGAGCCAATTCAATTCTGGCTTCCATGATAGAAATGAGTCCCAGTAGTCATCAATAGTTATTTCAAGAGCATTCCTGAACATTCCATCCAACGTTTCTATCTCGAATTGCACTCCCATTCGAATTTCATTGAGATATATTTTCTTTTGTTTATGTTTCTAGTTCATTTTGCATCATAATGTGTTTTCAAACATACATTTCTCTTAGGCTTTGCACAACCAAATAGTCAATCCATTTTATTAGTTTGTTTGCATTTATAACATTTCATTTAGGAATATTTTCGATGGCATTTAGACATGGTGAACCACCTAGATTTTGTGTGGGATATATCTCTTTCCTTTAGGTGAAAAACCCTAATTGAGCAAGAGAGACATAGCATCCTACACCCTAAAATATATGGTTCACCTAGGTAAGGAGGACACATTCACCACCTTGGGTGAATGGGTCCTACCACAGTTTTCTAGGACCAAGTTTTGGGGAGGTGAAATAATATTTAAAAAGGGGGTCCTAGTGCATAGTGGGGACTCATTCACCAAGTGGTGAATGGGTCCTGGGTCATTATCCTAGGACTGAAACCTTTCCAATTTAAGTATTATGTAATATTATTAATGAGTGTCAGGATATATCTTTTAGAAAATGTAATAAATAAGGCATGGATTTCAATTTAAAGTGACAATTAAGCTCTAATTAACATCAATTAAGTAATGAATTTCTAGATTAGTTTGAAAGTATAAAGAAACAATTTACAAAACCCTCAATAAGGCACAATTAAGTCCATTTTATCATTCATTATTCATTTATAGACTAATTTTGAAAAAGGATTACTTTTTTGTACACTACATTTAGCCCCCACTTTAGTTAGAGGAGGAAATTGCTTCAAACTCGCACTAAACTAGGCATTCAAAAGGGTTCGAGGTGCACCATTGTGGATGGTATAGGATGAAAAATATCAAGGAGGGTGATCAAGTCCCCAAGATTAGAGATCCTACATCAAACTAACATAAGCACAAAGGGCCACACACAAGGTGTATGACATGCAACAAAAAAACAAGACACATAAACATGCAATGTCAAGGACTAAAAGAAATAAAAGAGAAAAAGTAAAAAAAATAAAAACCAAATAAAAAAGTGGTGGATCAAGCCTCAACCATTTTTATAACATGATGTGGATTATATCTAAGATGTTTTTCTAAAATGCATGCTCACTCTAAGGAAAAAAACTTTAGGCTATCTGTTGGGTGAGTATCCAAAAAGGGTGGCTTAGTGAGAAATTCATGCCTCTGTATCGACTTCTCACCATACAATGAGAAATTCATGCCTCTATGTCATCTTCTCATCATACTAACCATACCAAAACTATCCCTCTAATAACTTCAATAGGGTGCCACAACATGTGAGTAAATGTTTTTGTTTAAAGGGAATTTGCTTAGTTTGTGTAAGGTCTCTTGCTAGGGAACATTGTGCCTAATGTCTCCAAAAGAGGACAAGTCAAGAATATCAGATCACCACTTATGGGATGCCTCTTGCTCTACATCATGCCACTAAGGGAAATCATATGCCTAGAAATATCTCACTCTTGGAGGACATAAAACTCAATGACACCACCAAGAAAAGGAAAAGTCACAAGAAAAATGAATATCATGCCATACAATATGCAAAATGTAGAAAGATGTCATAGATGTATGCCCCCAATTTAAAGTGGTTGCTAACAAAATTTTTGCGAGAAATCCTCTTTAAAATATAAGAACACATGAGAGCTTATTTAGAAATTCATATGCCAAGTCATATGTTCTTGAATGAAACTATATCATGAATAAGGG
>VDFB02183669.1:0-19424 GCA_007258455.2 Sequoia sempervirens
TGAGTGTTGGAGATATGGATGGCGTGGAAGTGGATAGTGAATATTATTGAATGGATCCATGTTATGCTTTGAATATGGTGAAAATGCATTAGATTTTGTAATTTCAAGATGTAAGATACATGTTTAGGAATACAAAGGTTAAACCATTCAAATGAAGTGGCCTTAAATAATTGAATACAAATGATAAAATTATATGTAAGCCTCATTTATATGTCTAAGGCACATGTTATTTGAATGAAAAATACAATTAACTATTGATATTGTATAATCTTGCAGGATCTTATTATTGTTAAATTTGGTTGGGCCTTGGGCAATTTTGATCACCAAATTTTAAGAACTTCTTTGATCCCCTTAAGAAATGTCATATTGGAACCCCTTAAGAAAATTGAATTACGATTTAGGGTGATAGGATGGCTTAAGGGGATTTACGTCTAGTGAGGTCCTAGGAGAAATGGCATGGCTCAAGTGAATAAAATTTGGTGAAGTTGCCCAAGGAAACCAAATTTCATTAAGAGCCTTTAAAGAAAAAATGATGGCTTTCAGGGTTTAGGTTTAGACTTTAGAGTTTAGGGTTTTAAGGTAATAGGATGAGCTTAAGGATCTCGTCTTTGCAAGATCCTAGGAAACAATTGCATGGCATAAGGTAATGAAATTTGGTGGAGTTGCCTAAGACAACCAAATTTCATTAAGAGCTTAAGAAAAAATGATGGCTTTAGGGTTTACGGTTTAGACTTTAGAGTTTATTATTTAATTAGCTAAAATCCCCAAATCCTAACTTTTAATCAACCATTAAGGGGATAATCATGTCACATCCATAGCTTAAAATTAAAATAATTCCAAATCACCAATCCAAACTCAAACTAATGTAACTTACTTCCACTTCATCAAATCTAAAATGAAATTAATAATCTATCCTAGCCATCAAATCAATTAGACTAATCATAGCCATTCATTTCCAACTTAGACCTTCAATCCAAATTCAAATTAGCATTCAATTATTCCCATCTACCTAATCAAGTCAACACAAGCCCTCCATCAACCCAACCACCTACATTTAATTCTCTCTTCCCTCTCAAATTCAAATTCAAAAATTCTCTCATGATTCTAGTCCTCGATTCCAAAAAAACCTAGTCCTCCATTCCTTTCCCCTCAACTCTATAAAATAATGACATCCCCAAATGTTTCCATATGATAAAATTTGTATGTATATGTTATCACATTAGAGAACCAAAGAGCAACTTCAACACATACATTTAGAGCCATAAAAGAATGTTATGGAACATATTATGCTTCTCTAATCTTTCATTATTTTATTTACCTTTCATTAGAAGTAGAGTATTGAGTTTGCACTTGCATTCTTGGTCTAGAATTTCTCTTCTACACTAAGTACAAAAATATAATATTGGATAGCTTAGTATATATTTCTCTTCTAATATATATTCCCTAGTTCTCCTTATCCATATTTGAGTATCTTAGCATATGTGTAACATGACATGTTAATAATATATCTCATATAAATGTAGGGATGTGTCGCTAATGTCATCTTCAAACATATTTAACCAATAGGAGATACTATAAGGTATCTAATATAACTATACAACCTATACAGGTATGACATATGGTGACCTTTGGCTTTTTTTGATATGTCAAGGGTAGTTTTGCAAATATTAGTTTCTAGTGCTTTTGTGAGTTTTCACCACTTGTAAGTTTATTAAGCTACACTTTTGGGTTTTCAACCTAATAGGGATAAACCTAGTAGATTTTTTAGCTTTCCAGCCTAATGGAGATAAATCAAACCACACTTTTTGGTTTTTAGTTGCACCTATCAAGTTATTTGTTAGCTATTAAATTTACAAACATTCTAGGATTATAAGTCTACTATAAAATTTGATGTAAAATAGATTACACATTGAGCCCTATAATTTAATTACAACAATGAATAAATATAGCAACATTTAGTAGACATAATGAAAATCAAGCCATGATAGTAATATAGAGATAATATACAATGTTTAATATAGATAAGTTAAAGAATCATTTTAAAAATATATATCTATATATTCACATCATTTTTGTTTTTTCTTTAGATTTCAAATATATCCACCAATCCTCCTTATCTTACATTAACATAAACTCAAAAAACATAGTGGACATGTACACACATATAAAACTACATTAAAATAGTGTTAGATCTTACAATTTTTCAAGGCTTATTTCATCCTCTTAGACGATCACTCTTACTAAATCATTGGCATAAATTAGATGCACACAATGGCACATTAAAGGTTTATTCCTCATGTTGGATTCCCTATTTTATATAACTATATCTTTATTATCTAATTTAAATATATCTAAGCACAAATTTCTTTTATGTAACACATTGATAATTTCAACTCATTATAAAAACCAATTACAAATTTAAAGGGGGTACACTATATTTATAAATAAGAATTTAAATACCATCCCAATCTCCATGGTGTGTCACTTGTTCACTAAAAATCCCTTACATAAATCATCTACTTAGGTCAATCTTATCTAGATTTTTCTTAAATATTAATATTCATAAAATATGGCACAAAGCATATTGATGCATTTCTATCCTTCCACATAAATCTATATAGTATCAAAATATAGGTAATTTTATGGTTAAATTGAATCTCTCTTAATTGCCAAATAATCCATTATGATTGAGGATGGGTGGATTATTATCTAGGATCACATCTTAAAAATCCTATAGAGGTCATGTGGTATGTTTTTCTTAATACATATATTCCCATACAAACCTCTTTCCATGTATTATCAACTCGCTTATATGATAGACACCTTCCTAGATTTAAATTTCATATGATATATATGTACCCAAGTGTTTCCAATTGGAATTGCTATAATTACACTTTTATGGCATTCTAGATATTCGAAATAGTTTTCATAAATCTACCAAATAGACCCATTCTTGACATTGAACCTACATAATTTTAGGTATGTCCAATGAAAGATTAGGGTCTAGGGTTCATAAATTTGAAATGCTTTAGTGTTATGTGTTTAGATTTTACAGTTTAGGGTCTAGGGTTTAGCAAACTTAGGGTGAAGTTTGGGTGGCCCTTGGCATAATTTAGAGTTGCAAGTTAGTGTCAATTGGAATCGATTGTACGTGTTTAGATTTATGAATTTGTTAACTAAATTTGCAAACAAACATCAAGATAAACTTTATGAATTTTAACCATTCTTTAACATATTGATTTCTAATCTAATTATAATTTAAAATTGAAACTAAAGTTTAATATATATCATTTTTTCCATACAAAGCAAATAAAATTTAAAACATTTAAGCAATGTGAATGATTTTTTGTTCGATTCCAATTTAGGGTTTTAACAAAAAAATTTGTTCCAATTCAATTTAGGGTTTTAGTTTTAAACAATTAGGGTTTTTAATGAATTTTTTTCGTTTCAATTCAAACTAGGGTTTTCAAATTCAATTTTTTTCGTTTGATTTGAATTCAGGGTTTCAAAAAGCTCGATTTGGATTTGTAAATGTGATGTTTTATTTCATTTCGATCTCTAGGGTTTTGAAATGCAATTTTTTTTGTTTTGTTTCAATTAGGGTTTTCAAAATCAATTTTTTTTGGGTTTAATCGAACAATTTAAGATTTAAAAGTTAAATTTTGTTTCTAAAACACAATTCAAGGTTTTTTTTTTTCATTTTTATTAAAAAACATTTAATTTTCATTGCAAGTTTTTGTCTATTTTGACAATTATTGAATTCTAGTATAACAATTAAAAAAATGATTAAAACGTGACGTAAATTAAAAAAATACATGCTAAATTAACGTATTTCTTTTAAAATTTCAATTCAAACTAAAAAATGCAAAGAAATGGTGTTTAGGTGGGGTACCTGTAGCTGGTCGTGGGGTCGTTGTCGCCAACAATCACTCGGGTTCCCGTTCGCAGAAGTGAAAACTATTCTTTAAAAAAAAAAAATAACAGTATAAAACAGGATCCCGATTTATACAACTCGGGATCCCGTTATTTATAAATCGGGATCCCGTATTTTATAAATCGGGATCCCGTTCCGTCTCCATTGGTTCGGAGTCCGATGGGAAACGAGATCCCGATTTTTAAAAAGCGGGATCCCGTTTAGTCTCAGGCTCGGGATCTCAAACCGTAACGGGATCCCGTTTGTTCGATGCTGATTTCAATTTTTTGGCTAAGGCAAAAAACTTCCACGTTTCGTGGAATCAACTTTGTGCACTTACCCAACAATGAAAGGAATGTTAAGTTTGAAGCATTAATATCATTTACAACATTTATGATCAAGAATGAATGTAAGTAGAGAAACTTTTGCATACCTGTAGATGGTACAAAATTTAATGGTTAAGTCAAAGCTTCACATCAACAACAAGATCCAAATATCTATGTATCTATCTCAATCGAGCCTCTAAACCCTTTAGAGCTGTCAATTTTTACACTAACATGTTATGCACAAAAGTCAAATTTTAGAGTTATGTCACCACTAAAAATAGAAGAAACAGAGCTTTGAAACCAAATCCACACACAACACAATGTGGTATTCATAAAAAGTTGATGATCTTGAAATGTGCTCATAATTTGAGTATTATAATGTATTTTTAATACCCTGACTCTTATTGCTAATGGTTGTTTAAACACTTTGATTAAAGAATTTTTATTCAAAATCGGGTAGAATCCTGTAGCTACATAATCCTATATTCCTACAGCTTAATATCCATGTGTCTATATTAATTACCTTGTTTGACCTCTCGAATGACTGATATAATGCATTTTTTGGATAATGAAATGGATTTAATGTGTGATTAATGAATATATCATGTTGTTTTCCATGCATGCTTTCTTTTCACTTCTGTTGCCTTGTGCATCGCAGGTTGTTGAAGGAAGCATGAATGATTCAAGCGCAATGGATCTCGGTCCTGTAGTAAAGTCCATTTCCAGTATGGTGTTAAGGAAGTTGTTCTAGCAAAGACTCTCTGACTGGGTTGTTGGGAAGAAATTTAAATGATCATTAATCTAGGAAGAGTGGAATGCTAAATTCTCTTTGAATTGTGTTGAATAGTTATGTTTTCATGAGAAATTATATGTTCCTTGATTTTAGGATGTATTCATGTCCACGTCTTTCTCTGTTAGATTTAGGTAGTTAGTTGCTTTTCAAACATAAATAAGTGTTCCTCCTATGTGAGTGAACAACAAAGAGTTTGTGTAAGAGTTAGTATTATAATAAGAGTCAAAGCTTTGTGTTAGTTATCTTATAGGTAGAATAATCAATGTATGTAATTTCCAATCTATGAATAAAAGTTGATAAAGTTTTGAGTTCAATACTTGCATAAGCTAGTTGATGATTGCTAAGGGGCCCCACTTAGTGAGTATCTGTAGTTAGTTTTTTATTTCTTGTTGATTATAATTTAGATTTCATTCTTAAAATTTTTAGCACAAAATCAATCTTATATTGTTTATGAAGCATCGGGAATCCATCCTTGTGTTTGTTCCTATAGCATAAGGCCAGTTCATAGTTTGTTTCTTAGTAATAGTTATCATGATTTTTTATTTAATTAAGTTATGTTTAAGTTAAGAAGACTTTACATTAGATTCTTGTAGCATAGGTAGAATTCCTTTCAAGCATCTATTTCTAATAAATCGTGACTAAAACTAGTTCTTAGTGCACATACAACCATAAGAAGATGTTAGTCACCTATTGGAATGTCCAATTCCCAGGTTAGGATTTTCCATGACTTTATATCCTTTTGTGGAAACGACCAAAAGCCATACAAACAAACTAAACTCAAAACATTGGAATGGAAACAACTTCAAATTATGATGCAGAGCATGTATTTAGGGTATAAAGAATCATTTTTCTGCCACCATAGTGAAAAGTTAACACTTTATTTCATCTTTGTATATTGGTTTGATGCTTCAAATGATGCATTTCTTATATTGAAAAGTGCATTACCTTATTGAGATTCTCTTTTTTTGAGAATAGTTTAATATTCTCTACTTAACAGGGCCAACCACATGACAATGGAAGCTCATTTGACCCCTCCCCTCCCTCACATCACTCTCAATTCCCCATACCCAATCATATAGCATTAATCATTCATTCATCCATTAATAAAATATAACATTCATTCATTCATTCATTAATAACATATAAAATTCATTCATCCATTAATAACATATAACATTCATTTATTAGCATATAAAATTCATTAATTACCATATTCACATTCATTCATTAACATATAATATTCATTCTTTCAGTTTTTACATATTATCAAAAATATGGTTGTCATGATATGATTACAATCACTTTTATTTTTGTTTCTTTTTTAAAGCTACAAAAATTTGAAGTGGAGTATTGTTTTCTAAATCAATATTTGTCCCCCCTTTAGTTGTTCTACCCTCTGCTCATGATCTTAATGTACACCTAGTCATCTGCTCATGACATGGATACCGCTGCAAGGGGGGATCTTCTGCAATAAGATTGGTTTTCTTTACCTGATGGGTCCACATCATGTTCTTGAAATTTTGTTATAGACTCATGCTCAACATGTTGAACACTCTCTAAATCCTGATCTACAGTTGAAACTAAAAAGGTTACATTAATTAATACACCAATTGAAATTAAATATGTCTAAGAGAAAATGAGAGTGGTCCTCTTTACCTGATGGGACCACATCATGTTCTTGATCTTTTTTAGCCTGATCATGATCAACATGTTGATCACGCTCTACATGCTCTAAAGTTGAAACATGAAAGGTTACATTAATTAATACACCAATTGCAATTAAATATGTTTAAAATAACTTTAGTGTGGTTTTCTTTACCTGATGGGGCCACATCATGTTCTTGATCTTCTCTAGCCTGATCATGCTCAACATGTTGATCACGCTCTACATGCTCTAAAGTACTAGGATGCACACCATGACCTTCATCTATAGGTTGTGCTCCACCCTCACTAGGATGCATTCTAATGTCATGTGCAGTATTATCATTACTTGAATGTTTAAAAAAATAGGCATGTAATTACTTTATGGTGGAAATTAATATTGAATAGATTGCACAAGTATTCAATTTTAAATAAAATTTATTGAGTTTATTTACCTGCATGTTAGATGTAGTGGAAAATTGTATTTTCCTAGTCAAGACTCTTAGGCATTCAGCCACGGCTCCATAGACTTGCTGGAAGCAAATCTTCAGATCCTCTTCACTGGGAACTCTATTGAATTCAGAGCCCTACATTTTTGTATAAGATCATGAATTTTTCTTCTATGGTATGATTAAACCAAAAAATTTCTTAATTTATTATTTAGATGCAATATTTCATTTATTGATACTTACAATTCATGTGGCTAATTTCATATAACCACCAGAGCCAAGTTTGTGCTGCCTGTGATTTTCTAGTCTTGCCTTTGTTTCCTTTGATGTGTTGGACAACCTATGAAAAGTTTGAAATATGTTAGATTATGTAAAAATAAAGAGTAATCAATATATAATTACATTGTTAATAGTATCACATACCTTCCTTCTCCCAGTGGTGTCTTTCCTTTCTTCTTTTCAACCTTCTCCTTTCCATCTGACACTAGGTCCTTCCACTCCCTCTCCAAAATAATGGGGGGACACTTGTACTTTTTGTTCTTCTCTAAATGTGACCTATATTGGTCCCTCACATAATTTAGATAGGTACCAACTTTCTTAAGGACCTTGCTTTGGTTGAATGTTTTATCACCGAACAACACAACTAAAGGATTAATGAGCTCATCTTTTAAGTCTTGATTTTGAGCATTCCACTGTATACGTATGGTGGGCTTGAAGAGCTCCAATGTAATATCACTTAGATGTTTATAAAAAATATTATTTCCTACAAAATGATCATAGAATCAATAAAAAGAGCGATCAATAAGTAAATTTCAATTGGATTATATATAATAATAATTAAAACATTTTAAAGTACCAGGGACCTTCTCTATCTTTGTGGGAACGAAATCCTCGGTCACCACAAATGTGATCAATTTTTTTTTGTACTAATAATACTGGACGATCTAGGAAATGCTGCTAAAAAATCATGAGTAGTAGTGGCCTTTGCATCCCCAGGTACATGTCTTGATGCATGTTCTTGCATATGTTCATTGCCAGAGGGTGCATTAACGGATGTGTGCATGGTATCTCTTGCCGACATTTTAGATGAAAATATAGGCACTAATGATGGGGTTAGATGATGTGATGTATGCACAGGAAGATCAAGATGGAAACTTGTACCAACCCCTACTCCTCGGGCAACACTTGCAGTACCCTGATCATGGCCAGGAACATCATGAGGAGGAAAATAACCCTATAAAAATAGCACATATTTTAGTTCATGACATAAAAGAATACAAAATATAAAACCATGAATGAACTTATGTTATAATTAAAGACCTCATGACAGCTTACTTGAAAGTTTCATGATCTCTCAGTCAATATTTTAACCCTCTCTCTTATCTCATCTGTTTGAGGCACTATGAATATCAACTTAGTGATTTCTTCATTGCATTTTTTTTGGATCTTCCTTATCATATCAAGAGGGTTTTTTGAATAAGCGATGTCATCATCACAAAATATTGATTGTACCTCACTATGGATGCTCTCATCTACTAATGGTGCCTTTCCCCGATCATTCGACTACAACAAGAATATTAAAAACATTATCGAAATTAACCCAATAAACTTATGAAAAAAATAATAATAAAACATTTTGCTCGTATCCAATTTGTACAATTACAATGAGGTAAAACTGTTGGATAGAAGTGCCTAAAGATACATCGTGATCTGTGCTTTGGGCCAGATCCTTCTCCATACGATCAATGTCTCGCTGTGAAAAAAATTAAATATAAAAAGCATTACCGAAATGAAACCAATAGACTTATGAAAAAAAATATAAGAATAAAATGGTATATTGGAGTCATTAATTGGAGGTTGGGTAAAATGGTACATAGTACGTACCACCCCCATAGTAACTGTGTTTGTAACTAAGTGATTCAAATTGTAACCAATTAGTAACTCTTCCCTTGCAGTTGTTAACCTAGGTCATGTACTTTTTATAGACCCTATAATATTCCTTAATTCTTTTGGCCTTCTGTCAATGTACATAGCCAATCCTTTATTTTGATCCTTATCTTTTAGCTGTATATAATTTGCTGACAATGCATACCTACACATACTTCGTATATATCGAACCAGTTGCATCAAATATTTGTAACTGTCACAAGGTCTAACATACTCCATCAATTCAGTAACTTTTTCATAACAAACCTTTATGGCATCCATCCAAAACAGGCCCAAACCATGTAATGATGATGGTGCTATGTGATATATCATCTCGTTGACACAAAAATCAATGTTTATTGGAGGAAGTTCCTTGGGTACCCATTGTTTCCATAAATGTTTGTACCTCAAGGGCACCTCGATGTCATCTATGCTCTCATTATCATAAGAATATGACCCCCTTCAACAAGAAAAAATTCCATGCATTTACAGAATTTTCTTCTAACCTTTTGACCTCTAGTTGATCTCCCTCTTTTAGACATACTACATGTCTCACTTTCCTCTTCTCTTCCTAAATTTCCCTTGCTCAAGGAAGACAGATCTGACAAATACCTATTTGGTGGTACCTGCACTCATAAGGATGTTGGATGACATTCTTTCATGGTGATGTGATCCCAAGGTGACATTATGATTAATCTATCATTTCACTGCTAGAATTTCACAGGTTATATGGTAATCAAGTCTTGATAGATTGCAAGTTATTGTTACTACCGTCCAAATGTGTCCATCACAAATCAAATCTACTTAACATTTTAACTCCCAACTTTTGTAACAAGTGTTAAATGTGACTATGGTCCACTAGTTACACAACCAAGGCATCAAATGTGTTCTCTAATTGTAATCAAAGGACTTTTGCTCTTCATTTAAGTAAATAAATTTGAAGGGAAACACCACCAAGTGGTTTATTGGACACCTACATGACTAAAAATAGTAGAAAATTTACATTTAATTTCCATATGTCTAAGTAGTTAGTGGGGAGGGAGTGTGTACAAGGCCTGGTTAAGTCATCATAAGTTTACACTTTGGCAATAATTTTTTTTAAGTCATCTTAAATCTTCCTATGTCTAATTGTTAGGAGACTTTTGGTATGTTTTAAGGTAGGATGACTGATGAAAGATCCCAAAGAGCCTTTCTCCATGGTATCCAGGTACACATAGTAGCGGTCTTCTCTTATACAGTTGGACATGATTTAAAGAACTTAGCTAGGAATTATTCATTTAACCTAAGGTTTTCTCATAATGCTATCATTGGAAAAGTATGATCAAATTCTTCTATTATGAAGAATTGGTCTATGTGCCTCTAGTAATCACTATAAATGTTTGTAAGGATAAAATGACTAATTACATCAGGTAGGAGAGAATCAACTTTGAGTTCTTCAAAGATTATATTCCCCTATTCATAATTTTTAAGGGTTGTGTGTGGAGGAGGCTATCATTACCAAGAAGGAAGGAAACCTTTCCTTGTATTCTTTTATAATTTTCATTATTCTTATTTATTTTACACTTACATTTAAAAATACACATACATATGCATTTACTATTTTTATTTATTTCTCATGTAGTTTAATAGTTTGATCAATTTCATATTATATGTGTTGAAGACTTTAGAATTTAAATTATATTAATTTATGGATATGTTGTATCTATAACACTACAAAACCATTTGCTCTTTGCATTTCCACTTGCATTTAGAAATACACATTGATATACATAGATATATATTTCCTTAATGATATGTTGCATTTATTGTTCTAGGAGAGCATCTAGTAATTGCATTTACATTTACATTTAAAAATACATATACATACATACATACATACATACATACATACATATATATACATATATATATATGTGTGTGTGTGTGCATATAATTTATATTTAGTGTTTGGAAACAACCCATTAGGTCTGTACATGGATAAAAATTCATAAAATTAGATCTCCCATACATGTTTTTTTGAAACCTAGGCTCTAACCTCTCATTTCACATGCTTTTCTTCACAAAACTATTGAGGACAACAACTATACCTTCTTTATTTCTCATCCTACACCCTATTCATGCATCCTACAATTACAACAGTATCCATGGGACCTCTTACACAAAAATCACAAAAAGTATAATCACAAAAAGTATAAGAGCCCCTTTATATCATGTTTCGACTACAAAACCATAAAAAACAAGGTAACTTAGATTATGATTTGTTGGTGAGCTGTATGGACAGAATCATTAGCACCAGCTCATTCTTGGAGTCTTTTGAAAGAGAAGTGAATTAGATGGAAGTTAAGTACAAACCTTATAGTGTAAAGGTGAATGAGGTGATCAATTTTGATTGGCCAATTGATGAAGAGTACCATAAATGGGTAAATGTATATTTAACTGAGGAAGAGTGAAAAGGAGTAGGCTGCTAACAGTTGACAAATCAACTGTTGCAGTTACAACAGATTCCAGTTTTGTTTTTTCATGATAGTCTAGGCACAAAATTCTTGAAGTTTTTTGTTGCTGCATCGACCATTCTTAGTGGGCACGATGAACAAGAAGATTCTCTGGGGAGATTGTTGTTGTAAGGATTTTTTGGAATATCACAAGGCAATCTAATTGATCGGTGACACATGTGCTTTCTGGACTAATGCTTGTTTGCTCCTTCTTTTTCTATAAGAAGGATTTCAAGGCCAGAAGTACGGGTCAGCAAGTTAGATATTTTTGGTTGAGTCTAGATGAAGTTGCAGAGAAAATTGTAAAGTTTGATGGTTTTAGGAAAAATGCAATTTAGGTTTTGAGTCATTTTGTAGTAGGTTTTGAATTCATGTGGATTTGATGTTTTATAACAGTACTAGCATTTGAATTGATATGATTAATTTGAATTCATGTATCTCCATTGTACAAGCATATCTAAATTTTGAATAAAATAGTCAAGGGTTGTTTTGTTCATCTCACTATTGTGGTGTGTATGATTCTTGTTTTAGGTTTAATTCAAGGAATTAAATAAAATGCTTGAATGGGATTGTAGGATGATATGTTATGTATAAGGATTTGATAAGTAGTATTGGGTTAGAATACATATTGATGAGATTGTAAAGCAATGTTATCAATGATCTTATATGTTATGTGTTAAATCTATCATAAACCCTTAGATGCTTATAAATTTGACTTCTCCAATGGATATATGGCACTGATCTAAGTTGTACTTATTTGTATGGTTCAATATTTTTTTTGCTTTACCTAGATCTTGCTGCAAATTCCAAATCAATGACTATCTTATACTGTGAAATTTTGTAGTTATCTCATGCTCCAAATAGTTGATATTATTGATAAATAACCAATTCTATTCGGTATTATCCTATTACATGTTGAGCTATTAAATGAGATTATCTATTATTGTTAATGTTGTTTATGATGATGGTGCAGAGGTTGTAAACCCATTAAGGGATCACCCTCCTAGGTCTAGTAGAGCCCAAAGTGTAGGAGGTCTTTCAAATCCTCGTTAGTTGGTCCAGGTTCTAAGAGCTACCCTTTATTAGAATTGGAAATTCCATAGGTAGATAAGAAGATCAACCCGCTTACCGTAAAAACAACCAACACCTTGCATATGTTTGTGGTGGAGGTATTAAAGAAGAATTGTATGCCTCTATTTCCATTCATTAGATCTACCTTAGCCTAGCATATACTTCGGCTAAGTCTACAATTGCTTCAAACTCATGCGATGAAGGCTATGTGTGCTGAAATCCTAGACCTCCACCAAGATGTGGGTAGATTATGGGAGTTTTTCCAAGACCTAAGGCTAGTGGATAAAAATGTGAGACTAAGCTATTTTATTTTTTCTATCTTATCTTATTCCATTTTATGAGAATGGGGGTGCCAATGTACAAGAAGATCTTTGGAAACTAAGCATGAAAATTGAAGGTTAAAGAGAATAGGGGTGCCAAAATTACAGTATTCATTGCCCCTTGGTCATCTATTTTCCCTGAGTGCTCTCAACCTCATCCTCAGAACTGGTATTGACCTTGTTTTCACTCCTCCAAACTCTTCCTTGGTGCTGCTATTGACCTTGTTTTCACTCCTTCAAACTCTTTGTCAACACTGGTATTGACCTTGTTTTAACTCCAAAGTCTTCCTCAGTGCTGGTATTGACCTTTTTTTCACTCCTCCAAACTCTTCCTAACTCTTCCTCAACACTGGTATTGACCTTTTTTTCACTCCAAAATCTTCCTTGGCGCTAATATTGACCTTGTTTTCACTCCTCCAAAATCTTTTTTGGTGCTAGTATTGACCTTGTTTCAACTCCAAACTCTTCCTCGGTGCTAGCATTGACCTTTTTTTCACTACTCCAAACTCTTCCTCGGTGCTGGCATTGACCTTGTTTTCACCACTCCAAACTCTTCCTCGGTGCTGACATTGACCTTATTTTCACTACTCCAAACTCTTCCTCAACACTGGTATTAACCTTTCACTACTCCAAATATTCCTCGACACTGGTATTGATCTTTCAATTCTCCAATTTGATGAGCTACAACCTGGTTTCTTTAGGTTTTACAGTATGTTAATTACTTGTTCAAAATTTTGGAGCCATTTAGCTAGGTTTTAATATTCTACAATATAGTTAAGTATATATTAGCTATATTTTACATAATAAATAATATAATTATTCAACTTATTATTATTATGTATTATATTCTTTAACAAAATTATTAAATACATATAAAATTATTATGATTAATAATTAATAATAAGTGTATTTTTATATAATACAAAATATAATTAATATAATATATATTTACTATAATAGTAATATATATTAATATGAGAGAGAGAAACTAAATTTTGATTGGTTGTTTCATGTCAACAATCCAAGGATGGCATGTGTCCTTGGGGATTTATGCTCAAGTTAGCATTCCATTTGATTAAAGATATGATAATTCTCCTTTAAGACCTCTTCAATGTACCCATTGCACACTTAAGGAGACAAAGATAAATATAGGGAAGAAAATATATAGAGAGAGAGGGTGATAATGACAAACATACAAATAGAAAGGGAGACAAAGAGATAGAGATGGCTAGAGATAAAGAGATAAGGATGAATATATAGAGATATAGGGAGGGTGATTGATATATCTCTCCCTATCCTCTCTATATCTCTATATCTCACTATCTATGTCACTCCTGCCTCTTCCCCCCTCTATCTATTGAGCTATCTCTCCCTCTCCCCCTTTTATCTCTCATTCACTCCATCTCTCCCTCCATCTCTCCTACTCTATATCTCTATCTCTATTTCTCTTTTTATCTCCCTTTCACTCCTCTCTCTATCTATTTCTATCTATATCCCTTTCTCCCCCCTCCCCCTCTCTATCTCTCACCATCTCTCCCTCCCTATCCCCCCTATCCATCAACTCTCTATCTCCACCTCTCTTCCTTTCTCTTCCCATATATCTCCATCTCTCTTTCTCTTCCCATATATCTCTATCTCTCTCTCTTTCTCTCCCCATATATTAACTAAGAAACCATGTAAGCATACAATAGTATATGTTGGAAAAACTATAAGTAACACTTATCTTTCTAATGTCAATCCTTCTTATAAAAATAGTGTTTTATTAAACTATAAGTAGATTATTGTCACCACTCTTCATTCAACATGAAATGCAAATTGTAGCAATTATTTTGTCGCTTTTGTCAAGTTTCATTAACCAAGCTATTTACTAGGTTGAATAAAGTTGTGTTATGACCCTTCATCTCTTTAAAATAATTAGACAATATTAGTGAGATCAAGAAGGGGAGAAAAATGATGGTTAAGGGTTTTAGGTTTAAGGGTTTATGTTTGAGGGTTTAGGGTTTAAGGGTTTATGTTTGAGGGTTTAGGAATGAGCAGGTAGGAGGGAGAGACTTGAGAGAGAGAGAGAGGGAGGGAGTGGGAGAGAGATAAAGGGAGGGTTAAGGGTAGAGGGTAGAGGGTTTAAGGGTTAAGGGTTTAGGGTTAAGGGGAGAGAGATAGAGGGATTGAGTGAGTGAGAGAGAGACATAAGAGAGGGAGAGGGGGTAGGATATTGAAGATACTTGAGAGAGAGAGAGAGAGAGAGGGAGGGAGTGGGAGAGAGATAGAGGGAGTAAGTGAGAGAAAGACATAAGAGAGGGAGAAATGGTAGGAGGGAGAGACTTGAGATAGAGTGAGTGAGAGAGATGCCTCATAAGAGTGGTGCTAGGAGGGAGGAACTTGAGAGAGAGATAAAGGAATCTTTTGAGGGTTCTGGTAGAGGTTAGAGAGTTGGGGTTTAGGGTTTAGGGTTAAGGGAAAGAGATAAAGGGAGTGAGTGAGTGAGAGAGATACCTAAGAGAGGGAGAAGGGGTGGTGGGATATTTAAGATGCTTGAGAGAGAGAGGGAGTGGGAGAGAGAGATGGGAGGAAGGGTTAAGGTCGAGGGGTGGAGGGAGAGATAGAGGGGTGAGTGAGTGAGAGAAATACCTAAGAGAGGGAGAAGGGGTAGGAGGAGAGACTTGAGATGAAGTGAGTGAGTGAGGTAGAGAGATACCTGAGAGAGGGAGTGGTGCTAGGAGGGAGAGAGTTGAGAGAGAGATAGATAAAAGGAAGGGAGGAGTAAAGGGTAGGGGTAGAGAGTTTAGGGTTTAGGGTTTTAGGGTAGAGGGAAGAGAGATAGAGGGAGTGAGTACGAGAGAGAGAGAGGCACGAGAGGAGAGGGAGTAAGAGGGAGAGACTTGAGAGAGAGAGAGGTAGAGGTTTTAAGGGTTTGGTGTTTAAGGGTGAAGGGTTAATGGTTTAGGGTTTAGGGTTATGGATAGTGATGGAACTTCAAAGTTTTGTTCTATGTGTTCTATTTTATCCTGCCTTGTGTCTCTGGTCATCTATGGTGTTTGGGAAAAGCCTAAGGTTGGTGTTCTACCTTCATCTTCATGTAAAACCCTAGTGTTCATCTTACACCTTGGATGGGATTTATTTGGCCATTACTTTTTGGGAAGGCTTTAAAATGACCATCACTTTGTCTAGGTTGGGCCCCCTTTTGTTTTATTGTTTTATTTCTTTCGCCTGACTTTATTTTTCCTAAGTCTTTTGTCGGTCCCATGTTCCCTCATTAAAACAACTTATGTCATTGTTTGTCATCGACCTAGTGATATCCCCTTATTCCTTTAGGGGAGAGGGCCCAGTAGTCATGCAGGCTAACTTTCTTAGCATGTAGTAATTGACTAGAATATCGTAGAATCTTTGCTTTTTTTTGAAGTATAGACTGGTCTCTTATTTATCTATAACTAAGGTTTGGAGGTGCGACTCATCATGAAACTCGCCACATCGATAGATCTTTAGAGAAGTGTCTAAAATTTTACTTTTAAAAGGTTTGACCAAAACTTAATCATGGAACCCCCAATAGTTGAACCAAAAAAATATCATTTGTTGCTTGTAGAATATGATATTTTTATTTAAATTAAAATTAATATACAAGCTAAGTGGACCAAATACTTATTGATAACCATAAATATTTGATATCTCTACCTTTAATATTCAACACATATGGACTAATAGTTGAACACAAAAAATCTATTTGTTGTTGTAAAAACAACATATAATGATTTAAAATACAACTTATATTGAACAAAAATGGACCAATAGTTGAACACTAAAACTTTTTGAAAATCGTTCACATTTAATGGGAAAATACATGTTATTTATTGTGCTCACCTTTTATATTTGTGATAGGACAAACTATTAATATAAAATTATCCAATCCTTGTACATTGCTACCCCAATTGTTGTACACATAAGAACAATATTTTTTCACTATGATAACAATACTTGTTTCAATGAGTGTCTTATTTTATTAAATGAGAATTTTATTTTTTAAATGACATACTTATAGTGGAGAGTTGTGATATTTTATTTGAAACAAAAAAATACTTATTTCACTTCTTCATGAATGTATTTATGTTTTTTTCATATAACATTTAGAGGTTCTCATGTGTTCAAGTATGGCTCTATTTTTTATCAACATTTAGTTTTTTCTTTATTTACATTTGGATTGTTTATTTACAATATATAGTATAAATATGTTGTAAAACTGGGTATTATCATCATGATTGAGTGCACCCTCTCTCATAATAATTTTTTTTATTTTGCACCCCACATGACCACAAGGCCCTCTCCTCTAATAAATGTTTTTATTTTGCAGAGGGACAAGTTCGCATGGTCATAGATCAATCATCATGTGATCTCAACCATTCCCCACCATCCCGCAATGACCTCACTAGTTTATCGCGATATCATGGGCGAGCACCACGTGTCTCATTCGGTGAAGCTGAAGGAATGATAAATACTTTGATGTGTCTTTAATACATTATATCACGGGTTACTAAAGTAGTTATAAGATGCACATTTTTTAAATCAACGGAGATGTTATAGTCCTGTAGAAAGGTGCTCGATGGTTAATAACAAGGCTTGCGACTGTGTTGAATGAATAGGATTCCAATGGTTGAGATCCATGGTTTCCCACCATCGTGTGATCAAAAGTTGTGAGGTCTTTACTGATTGCGATATCAAGGGCGAGCGCCACGTGTCTCATCCGATGAAGCCAAAGGAATGATAAATACTTTGATGCATTTTTAATGCATTATGTCATGGGTTACTAAAGTAGTTATAAGATGCATGTATTTTAAATACACAAAGATGTTATAATATTGGTAGAAATATGCTTCATGGTTAATGACAAGGCTGGAGACTGTTGAATGAACATGATTGTTGATGGTTGAGATCCACGATTGCCCACCATTGCGTGATCAAAAGTTGCAAGTTCTTTATTAATTGCGATATCACGGGCGGGCACCATGTGGATCTCCTTGGAAATGAGTAGTATGGTAAAAAATTGATGTATTTTTTTTATTTTTTTTATTAAATACTTACTAGCATATATATTATTTATTAATAATATATATAAAATATACCGAGAGATATCCTTTTGATGCATCTATTGTACTATTATAAAATATTTTCCTTGACAAAGATATCTCTTGGCGTATTTTATATATATTAATAAATAATATATATATGATAGTAGCATTTGTAGCACAACATGAAAGGAAAGATTAGAATTGCTTTTAGTTATAGAATTAAGGTTAGGGATAGATATATATTTAGTTAGGGTTGGGGTTAAAAATAGTGTCAGTGTTAGTTTTATGATTAAGTTGAGGGTTAGAGTTAGAGTAAGAATTATTGTTGAGATTGAATTATAACCCTAATCTAACCCTAACCTTAAACCTAATTGAACCCTAACCCTATTTGAAATTGAGCTTTAACTCTAACCCCAACCCTAACACTATCATTGAACCAAAGCTTTATCCTAGAACCCCAACTCTAATTAAATGGTAAACCTAACCTAACCTTAACCCTAATGTTAATCCCAACCCTAAGTCTATCTATAATTATAATATTAATCCTTCTAATTTTTAAAATCCATAAAATATTTATTATCTATTTAGTCTTACTAATTATCTAATACAATACAATTAAATTAAATTAAATATTCATTTTAAATTAATTAAACAATTATTAATTGGAATTTTATAATAAATTAAGAAATAATATCTATATAAAATAAACTTTTCTATTTTTTTTTCTTTGTGTCCAAATCATTTCATTTTCTAAAATTATAGTAAATTCTAGATATCATATAATTAAACACAAAACTTTATTCTATTCTAATCCTAACCTTAGTTAAACCCTAACCCTATTTGGACTCTAACCCTTACCCTAATTGAACACTAAATCCAATTGTAATTAACCACTAAGCATAATTGAACTCTACCCCTAACCCTAACCCTAACTCTAACTAAACCCTAAACCTAACTCTAATCAAACCCTAACCCAAACCTACTTGATTCATAATCCCAACCCTAACCCAAACCCTAATTGAACTTTAAAACTAACCTTAATTAAGTATTAACCCTAATTGAACATTTATTGAACAATAGTCCTAATTGTACCATAACCCTAACTTTGAACTACAGTTGAACTCTAATCCTAACCCTAACACTAATTCTTATCCTAATTGAACCTTCCCCAACCCTAACCTTAACCTTGACCCTATTTGAACTCTTATTTAATTAATAACATTAATTAAACCCCAACCTCATCCTCAATCCTAACCCAAATTGAACATTAATTGAAACCTAAACCTAACCCTAAGTGAACACTAACCCTAATCCTAATTGGAACTCTAACTTTTTAGTTGAAAATATTAAAAGTGCCTTTAGATTTTCATTCATCATCATTTTGTCATACAATTCTAATGAGAACTCAAAGAATTTATACTTTTATAATGTTTTAA
>VDFB02183671.1:0-12703 GCA_007258455.2 Sequoia sempervirens
AACTCCTTATGAAGTGTGGATAGGTAGAAAGCCTTATATCTCAAATTTAAGGGTCTTTATTTGTGAGGATTTTGTTCATGTTCCTCAAGAGAAGCATTCTAAATTGGATCTAAAAGAACAAAAATGTATATTTGTTAGTCATAGTGAGAATGTAAAAGGCTATAATCTTTGGAATCCACTAACTCGTAAAATGGTTTTCTCTAGAGATGTGATTTTTTAGGGTGTTTGGAGCTTATTTAGGTGAAGAACAACCAAATGATCAAGATAAGACAAAAGCAGTGAATTTTGAGACAAATATTGAAAATTAGGAAGATGTACATACGGAAGAACAATCGTATAGATTAGAGGATGGAGAAGAAAAAGAAGAGGTTTCAGAGAGTTTAGATGATGTGCATGATGAGAATATAGGAGAGGAAGAGAATAAAAAACCCCTTTCTCCTACCTTGAGAATATCCACAAGATAATGGAATCATGTTGACAATTATAGAACATCTAATTTTGTTGTGTATTTTCTTTGTTGAGTACTAATGATGAACCTAGATCCTACAAGGAGGCTTTTTATTCAAAATAAAGTGAGTCTTGGATATAAGCCATAAAAGAGGAGATGATGGATTTAGATAGTTTTGATACCTAGGATCTTGTGATTTTTCCCAAAGGAAGGAATCCCATTGGTTGCAAGCGGGTATTTAAAAATAAATTTGGAGTAGATGTTAGGTTAGAGTGGTACAAGGCCAGATTAGTGGCCAAGGGCTACTCCTAGAGAGAGGGAATTGATTTTAGTGAAATTTTCTCTCTTGTTGCTAAGTTAAATTATTTTAGATTCCTATTAGCTATTACTACTACTTATGATTTTGAAATAGAGAAAATGGATGTTAAAACTACTTTCTTGCATGGGGATCTTGAGGGGAAAATTTATATGTGATAGCCTAATGGTTCTTTGTGAAAGGAAAATAACACTTGGTTTGTAGGTTAAAGATTTCTTTATATGGTTTGAAATAGTCACCTAGAATGTGGTACTAGAAGCTTTATGCATTTGTATTGAAGTTATATTTTGTTAGGATCGAGGAGGATCATTGTGCTTACATTAAGGTTATTAATGATTGGATACTAATCATTGTCTTATATGTTGATGACATGTTGCTTATAGGTAACAACAAGGTGATGATTAGGGAGCTTAAGACTCAAAAATTCTAGCACATTTGATATGAAGTATTTGTAAGGAAGCTAAGGTAGCAGAACAACTTCCTACACTAATCTTGAGAGGAGGATGATGCAAAAATTTATAAATCTATTGAATAATTTTAGAAACTTAAACAACAATAAGCATAAATATCATGTGTACCACAACATAGTGATTTACATGTGGAAAAATATTTTCAAGAGAAAAAACCAACACTCCAAAAGCCTCCCAATATATTATTCATAAATCACAAATATTACAATATACTTGTAGAGCAAGCTTCTCATAGGAGTATCACTAACTAGAGATCTATAGGCAATGCAATCATTATCAGACTCTCATAATACATCACAATACACATTCATAATACAATTCCCTAATAAAATAGGTTTGGCTTCTAGGGCAAGTCAAGACAATAAAATATTAACTATCAGATCTAAGACCTAATGATGAATGGTCCATATTTATAATAATAAAATATACATAACATTTTCCTTTCAAGGGTGATACCCTCGAGCCTTCATCGGGGTGTGTGGCCATGGACCCCTACTTAGGGGATGATCCCCCTTAACCCCTCATAGTGGGTTACCCCCTATTCCCCCTCACATTTATGTATCTATAGTACCTTATGTAATTACAAGTCTAAGACACATTTTCCAAAAAAATCACCTATTGATGTGTTTTTCATTGATGTCAAAAGTTGGTCTTGAGAAGAGGAGTTGATCATGTGTTTGTCATTGATAAGATCTTCATGGATGCTTCATGTTTGTGCTTTAGGATTTGAGGAGTTTATCATCATGACATTATAGATGGTTTATGTTGATTGGAAGTGTTGACAGGATCCTCATCTAAGAATTGCATTCATGATGTCAAGTTAAAAGTTGCAATGATAGCTTGATTTTTCATGATCTTCATACATCATATTGCAGAGTTCACTTGCTTCATTTGTTGCTTCCTAGTTCATAAGATTTGTTGCTTCATGATTCAAGCATTCACAGAGTTCATGACATGTTTATGTGTCATGTGTTCATGTAAGAGGAAGATCTTGCTTGTCATAGAGTCTTGATAGTCTTTAACCATTGCATATTGTAGAAACAAAAGGTTGAAACTTGATCACCTTCCATTTGGTCATTTCAAGGGGTTTCCATTCATGTCAAGGTGGTGATACAAAATCTTATTCTCTCAAACGTAAGTGATTCTAGGGTGGGTTTAAGTTTTGTGAAGATTATGTATATCAAAAACATAGTTGTTTGCATCAAAGGTTTTCTTCATATGGTATTTTTTTGGTTTAAGGTCTCTTCTCTTGTTGAAATCTTGTGCAAAAAAAACATAATGGGTCTTCACCTCATGAAGTTGTTTAATGCAAAATCTTCATTCTTTGCCATTGATCTCCAATGTATGGTGATGTGTTTGTGCATTCATCATGTTGTCCAAAATGCTAAAGCTATAGGTTGATGGTGTTAAATGGAAGGAATTGTCACAAAGTCCAAAATGCAAAAGCAATGATTTAGTGTTGAATTATTCATGCTTCTTACTTCAAATTCTCAATTATAAATATTCTAAACTCTTAAAGATCTAGGGTTTAGGGTTTTTGGAAAATTTCAATGCAAGTCTTTCTTTATGTTATATTTTAAAGTTGACTTACAATTATAAGTTAGAATTCACTTAAGTGACTAAACAAGGGTTTTAAGTGTATTTGTCACCAGCCCCTACATCTAGGGTCTAACGGTTCTGCAATTTAAATCACCTAGCATGGAACTTAAAAGAAAATCAATGGTCTTCATTCAATTGCATTTTGTTGGGTATTGAAGAATCAATTGCAATGATTTAAATTTGACAATGGTTCTTTTTTCAGTTTTCACTTTGGCAAGAATTTGAAGGATTATCAACTTGGGTCAAGTTGGTATACGATTTTGCAATTGGAAGGGATAGTGCATAATTTAAGATCTTAGCTTATGCTTCGAAAGGTTTTGAACAAAGGATTGGATACCATGTGAATAGGTTGAAATCTCTAACATCATGAATTTGAAAAAATAAGATACAGGGGAGAAAAGTTGAGTTTTAGTTCATGGATTGTATATGATTTATTTCAGTTGTGTGTATGGTCATAGATTAACTCAAAATACGGACAGCATGGTGAGTTCATATGTCAATTTCCTATAAGGGACAGTATGATAGAAGGAACTTTATGAAGTATTTTTAAATGGATATAATCATGTATTTAGTGAAGAGGAGCAGTGTGAAATGACTTCATTTGTTTGTAAGAAACAACAAGATGACAAGATGAAAGGTAGAGGATTGTATGAGGTTGTATTCAGAATGTATTTATTTTTAGATTGATGACAAAGTCTGGTGATGATAAGCATGAAGTCACTTTTTCTGTATTATTATTTTGATCATCCAAAAATAGAGGTTCAATGAATCATTTGTGCATATTTACAGTAGGCTAATGATCATTCAAGTATGAAAAAAAGTGAATTATGCAGCATGATGACATTGTAAACAACAGTTATTGTATTATCTTATGATATCATTGTCAAAGTAATGTCATTTTTTATTAAAAGCTTGGAGATCCTAGAAGTTTATTCTTTTGTGCCAAATTGGGAGAGATAAGGTGTATATATGAGTTAAAGAATACATCTATAACCTTTGGTTTTCAATGTAAACAAAGTAGTACTCTGTATCTGTCTTCCTGTATTTAGATTGGAGTTGTGTGTCAGTGAAACATACTTTTTTCCAATGAAACTTGTGAGATGGCCAATGAGGATTGTATGTGATCAGTGAGATCCCAGCTAGTGAGTCTTGTTGTGTTGTCAATGAGACACAATTTTTATACAGCAAGGTGTTTCTAATGTGGCCTAAAAAGATTTTATTGAGAGTGGTTTTTCACCATTTTAGGTTTTTTCCACTCATAAATATTGTGCCTCATCTTTCCTTGGTAATGTGTTGTTTTGTGATTCACATCTGATGTTGTGACTTTCACATCTTTTTCTTTTCTCATGAAATATAATATCTAAAGTTTTGGTAAATTAAGTTTATGTGATTGGTTTTATTGGATCATTGATTCACCCCCCCCTCTCAATGATCCTTAGTATTCCTACATCTCCCACTTATCAAACACCTTTCAAGATAAATGAGAGGGTATATAAACATCATCTCTTGAATTCTAGGAGCCAAAAGGCCCATAGACTTCGAACATTATCTAAACTTCTCTATGCTCACAGGCTTATTTAAAGAATCAATAATATTCATCATCTCTAGCTTAACCAAATTCACCATGTCATCTTCAATCATATCTCTAACAAAATGATATTATCCATCAATGTTTTTGGTCCTCGCATGAAATTTTAGGTTCTTAGCTAGACATATCACACTCTAGTCCTATCACAAAAGACTTTCACTTCACCTCATTTTATTCCAATATTTGAACATAGTCTTTTAAGCCAATTATCTTATTTACAAGCATTTGTAGCTGGCATATACTTAGCTTCATTAGTTAAAAAAGTAACCACATCTTGTTGCTTACTCATCCAAATAATTGCACCATGAAATAAATTAAATACATAAGCACTGGTGGATTGTCCACTATCAACATCACCTACCTAGTTTGAATCCAAAGAACCATGAATATCAAGGGAATATTGTCTTCAATCATATGACTATGATAACACAAGGAATAATTTGAGGTACCACACAAATATTTAAATACTATTCTAACAACATCCTAATGAACTATACCATGTTTAGACATATATTTGGAATGAACTCCCAAGCTTGGGAAATGTTTGATCTAGTAAAAATTATAGCATACATCAAACTTCCAACTGCACTCTGCTTATATCTTCCATATTTTATGGGGATAGTGGACAATCTGCAATAGATAACTTTGTTCCAGCTAAAAAAGGAATACACAATGGTCTACAATCCTCAACCCTCTATAAAATTGAATTAGCATACTTACTTTGGACAATCCATAGCTTTATATTCACTCTATCTCTTCTAATTTCCATCCCAAGAATGTGCCTAGTTGCACCAAGGTCTTTCATTTCAAATTTAGTAGGAATTTGAGATTTCAATTCTGAAATCATACCTTTCCCTTTACAAATAAATAATATATAATCAACATATAATGCAATAAATAGGAAGTTATCACCATCAGTTTTATAATAAACACAATGATCTAATTTAGAATGCTCAAATCCCAAACTCAACACATAGGTATCAAATTTTTGGTACCACATCCTAAGACTCTATTTTAGGCCATACAAAGATCTTAATTTACTAACCAATTTAATTTTACCTTTCACCACATAGTGCTCTATTTGTGTCATATAAATATCCTCCTCCAAGTCACCATGAAGGAAAGCAATTTTCACATACATTTTCCAACCTCTAAATCATAAGCATCAACAATACAAAGCATAAATATAATGGATGAAATTTTTGTAATAGGATAAAACATATCACCATAATCAACACCCTTAACTTAATAGTAACCTTTTGCAACCAGACTTACATTGTACTCCTTAATACCTCCATCTAAACCAATCTTTTTCTCCAACACCCATTTGCAAGCAATAGGTTTTCTTCCTTCAGGAAAAGGTACAAGATCCCATGTATCATTCTTTTTCAAAGCTTCCATTTCTTCATCAATTGAAATCTTCCAATAGTATGCATCATTCATACATAATGCCTCTTCTACTAATCTATGTTAGTCCATGTTAGTATTCAAAGCAAAAATTCATCTCCAATCATCAGATGAATACTTTTTTAGGTGGTTGTATATTCCTTGTAGACCTACGAATAAGTTGAGTTGGAGTTCTTTCTACCTCTTTTGAATATTTAGAGCTAGATGAGCTCTCCTCAACTTTTTTTCTATCCATGGGCCTTGATTCAACTTTCTCAAGTGTAGAAGGAAATTGAATCACATCTTCCTATTTACTTTGTTTTGGCTGAAATCTAACAGAAGAAGGCTTATTTTTTCTAAAAATAACACTTCTACTCTATATTACCTTTTGTTAAATATGATCTCAAATTTTTTATCCTTTCACACCATAACTATATCCAATGAAGATACATTTCACCACCTTTTTCTCTAATTTTTTTTGTTTATCCTTTGACACATGTGCATATGCCTCGTAGTTCCGAAAACTCTAAGATGTCCTAATGAATTCTTGTGGCCCAACCATGCCTCTATAGGCATTTTATCAACAAGAGATGATTTAGAAGATATGTTAATTAGGTTACAATGACTGTTAATAGCTTCAGCCCAAAAACTTTGTCCTAGACTAGCACCACTTAACATATCCCTAGCCTTCTACATCAGTGTCTTGTTCATTCTTTCTACAACTCCATTCTACTATGGAGAATATGGAGTTACCTTCTATCTATGAATAATACAATATTTATATAATCTATTAAAATCATTAGATGAAAATTCATCATCATTATTAGTCCTCAAACAATTTATCACTTTTCTAGTTTACAACTCAACCATTTCTTTAATTTCTTTAAATTGACTAAAAACTTCAAATTTACTCTTTAGAAAATACATCCATTTCCTTCTACTATAATCATCAATAAATTAAATATAATATGTGGACTTACCAATTGAAGGAACATCTATTATACCAAACACATCAAAATGACTAAGATCTAATACATCATAAGATTTATGAGAACTTGAGTAAAACTAAATATAGTTTTGCTTTCCATTAATGCAATGCTCACATAAATAAAATTCAAGATTACAATCAAACAACCCTTCAACAAGGTTTTTATTTTCCAAGGCCCTTAAACCCTTTTCTCCAATGTGGCCAAGTCTCTAGTGCCATAACATAGTTTTCTCTACAAGTATATTTGATTCAAAAGAAAGAGCACCTTTGGGTACCCAACAACCATGACCATCTATTGAAGATGAAACCCTCACCTCTTCCATAGATTTGCTTTTCATAGGAAGTACTATTGCACTCAATAGTGCATGGACATCAAGTTTACACAATGTGCCATATTTGACACCTCTATCTATCACCATATAACCTCTAACCATATTGCATCCTACATCAAAAATACTACATGCACACCTACATCTATTAGTTTTCTCATAGATAACAAATTTTGTGCTAATCCAAGGATATTAAACACACCATTAATCCTTTTTATTCTTACATCAGGAAGCATAATTATAAATTTACCATGGCCAACAATATTTAAATAAGAATCATCACCCAAGTATACCTTACCTCCATCAAATTCATCATATTTAGAAAACCAATCTCTATTAAAGGTCATATGGAAAGAGGCACCTACGTCAATTAACCATGCATCATTACCTACACGAACTACCAAAGCTACAATAAATGCATCACCATCTCCCTTATTAGACTCACAATTAGAATCAAATCTCTTCTTTTTCTTCTTTTTTTCTTCTTTGCATTCCTTATGAATATGTCCAGGCTTACCGTAGTTCCAACAAATAACTTTGGAATTTCCAAGAGATTTTGATGTCCCCTTGGACTTGGATTTATCACGCTTATCATTCATCTTTCCTTTTTCCTTAGGTATTCCATGGATGTTTAGGGATTCCTTGGTGCTAATGGATACCTTCCTCCTCATCTCTTCAGAAAGAAAAGAACCCACCAAATCTTCAATCAGATAACATAAGTACTCCTAATAGCAATAACAAGAGAATCCCACGAATCAAGAAAAGAACAAAGAAAAATCTGATATTTAACCTCCTCATCCATTTTGACACCAACTGATGCCAATTGAGCCACCAACATATTGAATTCTTCTAGGTGGTTTGTGATTCATCCACCATCATCCATTCTCAAGGAATATAATTTCTTCTTCAAGAAAATCTTGTTCACTAAATATTTTTCTTGATACATCTCACCAAGTTTCTTCCATAGTTTTTGTGCAGAGTATCTTCATGTACATTGATTTAAATAGTCTTTCAAGAACAATCTTATTAGACCCTTGGACTTACAGTCTATAACATCATTAATCATCCAAATTAGGATATGCAAGACCTGAAACTTTCTTATCAACACCATTTGACAAATCTCGATCTATCAACAAATCCTCCATCTTCAGCTTCCACATTTTAAAATTATTTTCAAAAAAATTATCCACCTCTATTCTCCCTAATGAACTTTCCATATGAAAATTCCTACAACAAGATCACAAAGTTTCTTTTGCATAATCTCCCACTCAAATATGGATTAGTTCAAAAATCCCAACAACCCACAACTAAAATCAAATGTGATCAGGCTCTAATATAACTAGTAAGGAAGCTAAGGTAGAAAAACTACTTCCTACACTAATCTTGAGTAGAGGATATTGCAAAAAATTATAGATATTTTTAATAGTTACAGAAACTTTAACATAAATTTCATGCATGCCACAACAAAGTGATTTACATGGGGAAAATCCTTTCAAGAGAAAAACTCCACTCCAAAAATCACCCAATATATTATTCAAAAATCACAAAGATTACAATATACTTGTAGAACAAGCTTCTCACAAGAGTATCACCAACCAAAGATCCAAAGGAAACATGATCACTATCAGATTTAGAATACAACACAATATATAGTCTTAAAACAATTACCTCATAAAATAAGGCTGGATTCTAGGGCAAGTCAAGCCAAAAAAAATATTAACCGTCAAATTTAAGACCTAATTATTAATGATCTAGATTTATAATAATAAAATATATATTAAATTTTCCTTTCAAGGGTGCTAACCACGAGTCTCCACTGGGGCACACGGCCCCTGGATCCCCTACCAAGGGATGATCCCCTCAGATCCCTCACAAGGGTACCCCTCACATTAATGTATCTACAATACCTTATGTAATTGCAAGGTTGAGACACATTTTCCCAATAGGATTTGGGGGCTGAAAAATATATCCTTGGGATGGACATCAGTAGGGATCAAGCTCACATAAATCTTTGGTTAAGATAGAGTAAGTATCTTGATACCATTTTGCAGAGGTCTAGTATGCATTACTATAAACTAATTAATATTCCATTTCCAATTGGTACTAAGTTGAGTTTAGAAATGTGTCCTAATTTTGATGATGATTTTGAAGAGATGTCTAATTTTCCTTATGCTAGTTTCATTGATAGTTGGATGTATGTAAATATTTACATTAAACTAGATATAGCCTAAGTAATGGGAGTTTTCAGGAGGTTTATGTCTAACCTTGGTAGAGAGCATTGGAATTTTTTTAAGAGGGTGTTTAGATATTTGTGTGGTACTTTAGATTACTCTTTATTTTAGCATGGTACTAATGATGTGGATAAGTCATTAGACATATAAGGCTTTGTTGATACCAATTGGGTAGGTGATAGTCAAAGGTTCACTAGTGGCTATGTTTTTACTTTTTTTGGAGGTGCAGTGAGTTGGATGAGTAAGAGACAGCCTACAATTGCATTGTCCACCATTGAATCAAATTATATGGATACTACACATGCCTCTAAGGAGGTGGTTTCATTTCAAATACTTGGTAATTCCATTGGTTTTTATTGCAAGACAGTGAGGATTGGATGTGACAATCAGAGAGCCATATGTTTAGCCAAAAATCCTATGTATCATTCTCTTGCTAAGAATATTGATGTTCAATATCACTTTTTGTGAGATATGGTTTAGAGTGGTAAGGTCTTGATTGAGAAGTTTGACACTTTAAATAATGTTACAAATTCTCTCATGAAGCTAGTGACCATGGATAAGTTCTCATGGTGCAAGAAGGCCATGGGCCTTGATCATTGTACTTGATTATATTTTATTTGTATCTCATGGATGTAATTGTAATATATAATGTCAAGTGGGAGAATGTTAGGATAGGTGACATTATAATTTATATCCTAAGTTGATAATTGTGTGTCTCCACATTCTTTAGAAAGTTTTCTAAAGTACATGAGGGGTAAAATATTTATTATTATTTTCCTATGACAAATTATAATTACATTCAAAGAGGTGGATCCACGACAGTGATGGTTACAAAGAATCTCGGGAGCATATTCCCTTTGGTCATCCAACTTCTAGGTGTGGACCACTTTTTAATGCATGTCCTTGCATGTTATTTGCATGTTTTGCATAGTGGGGCACCTGATCTTGCATGTTGGTGCATTTTCTTGCATGGAGCCATCGGAGCCATCAAAGATTTATGGAGCACTCAATATTGAAAATTTTTGATTTGTTATGGGTTAGGCACCCATGTGAAGGCCATACAGACATTTAATAATTTTTACTATGCATATTGGTTGTCCACTTTAAGGGGGGTGTGGGTTTTTCCAAGTGGTTTTTCTTGTTATTTTGGGATACCACTTGTAGTATTCTCTCCCACAAACTTCTATATATTGGATCATTTTTATGGTGGTTTGTAAGAGTTTGTTTACAAGTCGTCAAAGTAATGAAGTGTTACCAAAATATAGAGAGGAAGTGTTGTATTGGTGTATTTCTTTTGAATTTATTAAAATAAACATTGGATCTCTTTGGGTGTGCATTTTTTTCCTTCAAGGGTTTCTCCAAATATATCTTGTATCACTTATTTTGGAAAATTTTGGTATTGCTAAGTTTCTTTCATTATTTCAATTGTTAATCACATAATCTCTTTGTGATAATCTTGGATACCTAATTTCATATTTGTAAACACATTATTAAGTTCCTCTACTGCAATTTTTTACCTTGATTTCCAATAGTTTGTGAATATTACTAGTTTGTGATGTCCCACCCCTCTATTTTGTGGTTGCATCATATTTTTGTTGTGTTTACATCATATTTCATTGTGCTTTCATCATTTTTGCTTGGGTTTTTTGTAGAAGTGTTTTGAATTATATTTAATGTGTGCCTTGAGTAGTCTTTATGGTTTTCATGCCTCTTTTGTTGCATTTCACCCCATGTGTGTGTTCCTTAATCTTTGCATTATTATGTAGTAGGATCTAAGCCTCAAGGCTAGAACATTCCCTAGATTAAATGTCATCTTACTTCTCTAATGTAATGATGAAAGGACCCTTCTTGGATTTTCCTTACTTTAATGTGAGCATGAGAATAAATTCATAATATCACTAAAGTGGGGGCTAAATGTAGCATCATAAATTGTCAACCTTGAAAAATTTACACTATTTTTGGCTCCCCTTTATGTGCTTGGATCTAATTATGCTTATTATTTTCTTTTTTTATTATTGTTTCCAAAAAATAAAGCTAAAATTAGTCCAATTAAAATCAATTATTTATTTAATGAAAAATTAAATTCAAAAATAGGTCTAGTCTAGGGTGCCCTTTCCCACCCTATTTTGGCACAATTTTTAATATTTTATTATCAATATTTTTATATTTACAAATTCAAATTGATTTTTCATCATTTCAAAATAATTATTGTGGGAAATGAAGAAATGTATATAAATATAAGTCTTTTTCACCATTTGAACACATAATAAAAAAATTAGCAATTAAGTATCCTAAAAATTAATCAAGGCAATTCAAGAGAAAAAAAGTATTATTTTATAGTGTTTTCATCGATTAAGATTCATGCCAGCAATGCAACATGTATGATTTTTTTCATGTTGCATGTTCATTATTTTATGAGTAATAACACTTGCAAGACCTTTAATCAAGCCTCAAATTCTCCTTGCATGAGATGTGTGACATGACTTCAATCCATCAAGGAAATCAAATTTGAGTGGTAAGTTACAACACTTACGATTTATTATTTATTTTATCCATTTGTCTCTACCTAACCTAGGGTAAGAACTCTTTATCTAGTATTATCATAGCAACTGTGGAGGTGGAAACACTAAAATAGTGTTTGACTTAGGAAAGAACCTATACTACACAGCTCGTTCTCCTCTTTCTTGAAGATGGTAGGTCTAAAGTGGATTTTGGGAAGATTTAAGACCTAATTTCAAGATAAAGCATTCAAGTACACTCATTTATCAAATTAGGGAAAGATCAATATTCATTAATAGATGAAATTTTGAAATTGAGTCCAACAAGGAAGCACCTATAGATTGTAACCCACTAATATCTATTTAAAGATTCTAGAAAGTATCATTTTATGTCTAGGGCACCCATGCCCCTAACCAAATAGTTTTAACCTAGAGTTTAATGTCAAGTTCCTCTGTCTCTGCTCTTTGCTCTATTTCTCTTAGTTTATACTTATTAGTTCTATATTTTTTCTCTATTCATATTAGTGACCATGTCTTCACTTTAAAAATAGTGACCCTTGCTTGCTTTAAGGAAAAAATAGCAATAAAAAACCTCTTTCTATGATCTATGTAATAAAATTTATTGACTTCTGCCCAATGGTCATCTACCCATTTAGATAGAACATTTTTGGTAGGAGTAAGATTCCAAAACTTACCAATAATAGCTCTCTCATAGCTCCTTGATTTGGTAGTTGAGGTGTTCCTTCGAGCATGTCACTTGGATGTCACCTCTTGGACTTTTGTTACTTTCCCTAGTCTTGTTATGTGTTGTGCGGTTTTGCACTTTGCATTGAAAGTCGAACCTCCCTTT
>VDFB02183672.1:0-31025 GCA_007258455.2 Sequoia sempervirens
GGCCAATGGTATTCGATTGGGAGATAGTAGCTAGGTTTTCTGTGCCAAGTCATCACCCTAGTCATAGTATGTCGTCGGGTTTAGTAAGGTTAAGTTGCTTCTTTGTTGTTCTTCTCTCCTTGATTTCATTTAATTGCAGTTGGAAAAGGTAAATAAATGGCTCTATGTATTTAAGTTGTTTATTAAATTGATCTGGTTATAATGCTAAAAATGTTATTTAATTTATTAATTAATTTAGTTTAATTAATAAAATGATCTAATATTGGATTAGATTTATTTTATTGATTAATTAAATTAATTGTGTTGAAATGAATTAAGTTATCCATTTTGGAATTAAAAGTGTTAAATTCTTTTGAAAGAAAATTTTAAAAGTTTAAATGATTTTTGAAAATAAATTATTAAAAGCTTTAAATTCATTTTGAAATAGAAATTTTATAATAAAGAAAATGATTTAAATCTATTTGAAATTTAAATTGTGTTTTAAAGTATTAAAATGCAAATATTTTGTAAACGCATGAAAATATCTATAGTGTTAAAATATATTTATAATTGGAAGAAGAAAATATCTTGGAAAATATCTTGGACATTTTAGAGTATATTGACCAAATTTGGGGAGAGAAAAAAAAGGAGATTTCATTCTTGAAAAATCTGGTTGTGAAGAAGGAAGGATTTTCTCTTGTTGTGGATGCACTTGGATTGGAGTGAAGATTTGGAAAGATTTTGGAAAAGTGGAAATTGCAACTCAACACCAGATTTCTTCTTCAAGCTTCAAACAGGTTCTTCTTGTTTTCTTTTTATTGTTTTGAAAATCTGGGTTTCAGTTTTGAAAACTTGTTGCAAACATATTTGGAAAACCCTGTTGAAATCTTGAAGAAATTTAGATTTTTGTGGAAAAACAAAAAAAAACTTGCAATAGAAATTTTCAATTTTAACAATGGAAAAATGGAAAGAAAACAAAATGAAATTAGAAAACTTTGTTTGGGAGTTGAAATGGTTCATATCAAATTTGAAATTGAAATCAGGGAACTATGTTTGAAAATTTGTTCTATTGTAAATTTTCTGTAGAAAATTGGTTCAATTTGACTGTAAATGGAGATCTTAGGTATATATTCAGTATATATATATGGATATACATATATTTGTTTCATTCTTTATTGGGTCTGTTTTACTTTTGGAAAATCTTTGTTCCTGTTAAAATTTTGGCACAAAAATCATGTTCTAGAAATTACCAAAACAGAGGATTTAATGTGCTTTGTTTTCCTTTTAAAAAATGAGTTTTTGAAAGGCAAATAAAATAATATAAAATTATTATTTTTAGTTTGTAGGGGAGGCAGGGGAAGCTATCCCCACCACCGCCCAACCTCAGAGGAGGCAGATTGTGTGTGTGACACATAGGCTGCCGCCCCTGTGGGAGGCGGACTGTGTGTGACACACAGGCCACGCCCACAATGGGAGGCAGGCGTATTGTGTGACACACAGTCCCTTGTGGGAGGCGAGGTTATTAGTAACACAGGGCCATGTCGCCAGTGATGGGGAGGGAGTTCAGCATTAGCAACCCACCTAACAAGGTTGACCCTCGTGCCTAAATGGGGCTTTTTTCTTTTTATTAATTTTCTTTTTTGTTTATATTTATATAATATAATATATATATATATAATATATATATATAATATATTATATTATATTATATTTCATTTATTTTATTTGTTAAAAAAAATGGTTATTATTAAATGGTTTTTAAATGATTTGGGTTTTTAGATGGATTTTTATAAATATGTATTTTAAATATATATATAAATGTATATACATTAGGTATATAATTATATTTATGTTTAAATATAATGATCTTAAGATTATTTTTATTGTAATGGATGAAAACATTTATTTTATAATGAAATGATTTAAATGGGGAAATGGGTTTTGTTTTTGTATTTAAATATTTTTGGGAAACTAAAGCAGACCCTTAGATTTAAATTTTTTAATTGCTTATCACATGATCAAGTAATTAGTTAATAAGGGAATGATTTTAAGGGCAATAATTATCCGTTTTAATATTGAAATAAAAATTGGTTACAAGAAAACGATGTTATGATAGTTTAAATATTATTTTGGTTGTAAACGAAGGTACGGTAAGATTAGTTATTTTCATGAAATGTGTAATTGGGAAATTTAAAATATTGTGTTCATAGTTAAACTATTGATTTTATTTAAAATAGTATATTTAAAAGGACAAATATTGGATTTAAATATAAGTTGTTTAATAGCGAGATTAATTGATTTCAAAATGATTTATTTTGCAAAGGAGAAATAGTTATTTTAAAATGATATGTTTTAAATCGAAGAAGTAAATGTTTATTTTATTATTATTTAAAAACAATTAGGGAATTAAATATTTGGTTTAAATCTCATCTTTTGTCTGAAAGAGACATTAAATCAGTTTTATTAAGGCAATAAATTGTTGAATGTTATTAAAGGAAGTGGATTTAGGAGATCCAAATATATATATTTAATTCATGTTTGATTGCCCTTCTTGAATGTACCCTTCTTCTGTGTTTTGCTTTGGGGAATTTGATTAGAAGGGTTGTTAAGTCTTCCAGAAGGAGTTTAGCTTTTTGGGGTTATTGTATTATGTTAGTCAACCTTTGTATTGTTTGGTGGGGTGTGTATAGTTGTATCATGTTGTCTTACCCAATTTTCACGAATGGGGATGGTTTATAAATCCATGCCTTTCATTTGAGACACATTTGTTTAGCTGTCTTTCTTAATTATTGCTTAATTACTATTCACACTATCTCTGTGAAATGCAAGTTAAGGGAAAAGAAATGTGGTCAATCTTGACCTTTTTTCTGAGCCAATTTCTGCAGCTTGGGGATCTCTTCATGCAATCTACCCTTGGTGTGTCAAAGTTCAGCATTTAAATCTCTCTTGCATTAGATAGCGACATCTTTCTTCAGCTTAATGTTTCACATTTTCATCTAGATTTTCCATTGGCATACAGTGCATCCTAGTGCACAAGATGGTAGCCACGAAATCCACTAAATAGTCTTGTTATTTTCAAATGGTTGATATTTGAATCTACTTCCATAGTAGAAGGTGTGACTTTTTTCTTTTCTCAGGAACTAACTTGGGTAAACAAACTGAGATGATTTGATAGGCGGCTTTATTGTTGGCAGATTTCAAATCACTAAATGCAGATATAACACATTAAAAGCCACCCGATTTGAGGAAAAGGCACTAACTTGGGCAGCTAACATGCTTTATTTGTTTCATATCAATTAAGGAATTTTTAAAAAATTATTTTTGTTGTAGTTGTAGTTAGTAATTGTTGTTGGTTTCTTTAAAATTTAGAAAGTAATCTAAACTACCTGCAGTGACACAATAATCACAGTCTATGTAGCTTGCATGTGTAAAGAAATAACAAACTTACTTAATGTTGATCAAGCTCAGCTAACTCATGTACTATAAATTTACAGATCATTTGAAAATTTGATAAGGTTAGGTAGCCTTATGTAAAAATTTGCTAAGATTTTAGACATACTAGTGAAATATTCCATTCTTAGAAAAGAACTTCCAAAATAACTGTCATAAACAAGTTGCTTTAAAAATTTGTTGAGTGCAATAGTTGGCATGCCTTGTGCATACTCTTATAGTTTTGCAATGAATACATAAATCTTATTTGTGATTGTTTTGAATGTTTGTAGGTTGGCATCAGGAAACAACAGTGGTTTTGTTCTCACATTGGAATCAAAGAACACAAATAGATCAAAGTTGAAGAAAAATTGAGCATTAAACTTGAAATTGACAAAGCATTTTTAAATGCTTAGAGCGTCCATTTCCCACTTTTTTTTATGTTTTAGGCCAATCAGATCATTGATTTTTTTTCAAAGTTGGGCTAAAATTGAACTTAGAAACTCACTAGCTTTTCGATTTGGTCTTAAATTTGACAAACAACTCTCACACTTCAATTTTGGTGCTTAAAAAGAATCCAATTTTGATTTTGGAAATTAAAATGAACATGTGCATCTTCATTTTTGTTATCACTTACCCAAAATAATATCACCAAAAGACGTATGTGCTTCTCTCATGCCTCACAATGATCTTGAGAATCAAAAGGATTTTGGCGATATTAAGTTGCATAAGTGATTGCCTCCACATTTTGATTTGGGTTTAAAATTGACAAATCTTGCAAGTGTGAGTGAAACATATCGCATGTGTTCTCTCTTTGTTTCTCAATGAAGATTGATCGAACTACAGATGTGCTTGCTTGGTTTTTTTAATCTTTAGAGGGCCTACCTTGTGGGAAAAAGTAATCACCCAAGGGAACGACCCAACCAGGAACACGCTAAAGCCAAGCGACTTCCACCTAGGATATAAGTGTGGATACTTATAGAAACACAAGTATCATGAGGATTGTTCCGATGAGAAGTGAAACAATGGTCTCTCACCGCATGGATGATCCCCCACAAATGGAATGCCCGCATTAAAACCCCTTGTCTAGAAAGGCCAAAATCCTTATCTATTTTTTGGTGCAAGAACGGTCATTCTGAAGCCGCCCCACACTTTTATGGCTTTTAGTAGAAATGGAAAGTATTCCATGGGAGATTCATGGGTACTGATGCTTGGCTGACCTGAGAAGTGAGTGCACTGTAAGGGGGATCCTGCGTGGTCAAGCATCTAACTATTCATTAAAAGTAGGCATATTTGGACTTGTCCAAGTGGGGACTCAACAAATACTATCTCAAATATCCATAGGGTTGTGATTTTTCTTGAAATAAAAACACATTGCTTGATTCAAAACATTGGAAAACAAACATTTAACATGAGCATCAAATCTCAAACCCTTTAGGAGAAGAAAATATCCTTGAATGAATTCACATACTATTGCTTGCCCTTGGGATTCTCATCCTTAGAGGCTTCTAAGCATTTGGATTTCATCTCAATTTTCTCCTACTAAGGTCAACATTAGGAAATTTTTTCCTCAATTTTCTAGATTTCCACATAATGGACTTTGTGGGATGAAAGAGAATTAGGACATTGGACATCTAGTTTCAAAAGCTAATCAAGAGTGTGTTTGTGGTAAAAAGAAATAATTAATCAAAGTTAAGAAACAATTGGACCCCACACATGTGCTTGGAATCTTTTGGGCATATGGTTTTATACAAACATTGGTCTTTTGGTTTTGAACTACTCTTAGAGAAAAGCATGTTCTTCACTATCTTGGTCTTGTAAACAAGGTCCCTGTTAGGTTCATTTAGGATCAAACCAAAACATCATCCATCCCACAAACAACTTTTAGAACCTTGGAAAAATCCTTCATGCTAGAATTATTGGAAAATCCTTTTGAATCAAAAAATCAAGTCATCTTGTTTGGCTAGGTGTGTGTAGATGTGTCCTTCTCCATACACTTAGTCAAATTATCATCTTATGAGCAAGTTTATCCCATATATAACATCCAACATCTTGGGGTCTATTTTTTCATTATCCAAATCCAAATCAAATCAAAAATCAAAAATCCTAAAGTCCTAAAGTCTAGTATCCCTCCAAGGTTCCTAAAAAGTTCAACACCCATATCATTCACCCCTTTCATCCTTCATCTCATCATTGGTCCTAAATTCCTTAGAGGAAAAGGTCAAAACACAAGAATAACATGGAATATAAGCTTGCTCCATACATCATGAGTGAAGCAATTCAACTAAACTTTCAAAGCCTTACAATGTCAATTGATTATCAACACTCACATTTATACAATCTATACATGGGATAAAATTTATCTCCCTACAAAACCTCAATAGTACAACAAAATGTGAGTATGCCCAATCAAATTTTGGAACACAGCACCTATGGTATATTTAAATCAAAGTACAAACCTACAAATCTATCAACCAAACACTCAATGCATGAGTCTTCAACAAAACAATATCATCCCACCAAATCCATACATGCCAAATGTGAATATACCAAGTACAAGTTTACCAAGCATGAACATTTCAAATCCTCACTTTGTAAACTTTGGGATAAATATGTTTGCAAATCATACAAATGTTGTTCAAAGTCCAAACAATATGTTAACGACTCCATGTATTGATCAAAGTCAAGGTAACACCATGAAAAATCAAAGTTACCTAAATCAAGGCAATGTGATTTCCAACCACAACAATGTTCAATTTCAACCTATAATGACAAATTTGAACATCATCCCAAATCAGGACATTGTCCAAAATCAATTTGTCCATGATCCCTTACAAAAAACACAAGTGTACATTCCAAATCTGTTTGAACAAAAGCCAAATCAACTATATCAAGGGTGTCAAGATCAAAATCAAGATCAAATTTTTCTAGATCAAATTGCTTCATTGCACCAAGTTCAATCACCACATCTCCAAAATCAATCATCACAAGGGAAATTTAAAGTGAAAACCTCACAAGGTAACAAATGAAAATATACACCACTTGGGAGACCAATCCAATCAGTCATGCAACAATTGGTACAAGAAAATCTCATCAAAATCCCCATCTATAAGAACTATCAAGAACCCCTAGTTAAACCACTAGGGTATAACTAGAAGCACCTTTGTGATTTTCAAAAAGTAAAGGAACATGCAACATCAAGTTGTATTCAACTCAAAAATATCATCCAATACCTTATTGATCAAAAAATAATAACTATTGGGGAAAATGACCAGGATTCAACCACTAGTGATAGTAGTGACAATCTCTCTGCCACAATTGTTGAAAACAATGATCAAGATCTATCCGTCAATGAGCACCTTGAAGATGTTTCCACCTAATCCAATGATCAACTCAACATACTTAAAAATCCACTTCTTGATCCATCTACCATTAATCATGTTGAAAATGTCTCTACATCACCTAATGAGTTAGAGGACATATCTCAAGAATTTATCCCAAAGCATGATCCAACATCTTTCACCAAAAGAATCTAGCGTGATTAGCCACAGACATATCAAGAGACATCCAACCAATTACCTCATGGTTGCAAATATTGAAGAAATTTTCAACTCAACATTTGATCGAGGTGCTCAAAGATCAAGAGGGTATTGAGCCACTTCCTATTCCTAATGAAGATATCCAAGAACCCTTTGTAAGAAATCCATCCTTTGAAACAGACCCATTTCAAGAACTTGATCCAAATCATGTCAAAAGCAATTCTGAAATCATTCAAGGCCAATAATTTGTATCTCCAAGATACTACAATGATCTAATGGACACTCTCCTATCTATACAAGATGTCACAAATGATGATCATATCACATAGCACATACTCCTCCATCTACCCATGAGATGCTTTCTTTGGATGGATCGCGATCTTCATTCATAACATGATTCCTTTTACTCCTGATATTATTACACAAAAAGAGTAGGTTATTGATTCCTATAGTAAAACTGAGTTGTCAACATCAGGATCAGATATATCCCAAATTCAGAATGAGGACATCACACATTATCCACTCAAGAAAATAGGTCAGACAGAACAGGATATTCTAGAGTCAGCAGAGTAACAAATTGAAATAACATCATTTGCAATGGTCATTTATCATAGAATTCTTACTAAGCAATACATCTCAAAATAATCAAAATCAAGGAACAAAGGTGCTACTACCACCATAGTGGGGGCAACTATGTCTCAAGCAAACGTCAACATAGGGAGCACAAAGAATCCTTATGACAAAACTGATGCCAATACTACAACCATCCATGTCATGAATCTTCATCCACCCATCACCCCATCCACAAATTGGGACCAATATCAAAAGAAATATGTGAATCAAAGCAAGAAGAGCATCATCAAAGAAAAAGAAGCTGAGAAGCATAATGGACAAATCAAGTACACATAGATACCAAAGAATACAAAGAAAGATTATCATATCCAAACTCCATTAGTCAAAGAAACTATGGAAAAAATAAAAAAGAATTGTATCCATCAAAGATGTACACAAAAAGAAAAATAAGGCTTCTCAAGCAACGTACAAGGTATATCAAGCAAAAGGTCTTAATTCCATACACACTTTTGTATCCACCCATCATTGCTCATCTTCCCAAGTTTGGGGAGTCAAAGGTTCCAAACTATCAACCAATCCATCTTTTATTGCTAAAAACACTCCATCCACGCTTCCATGCATGATATCCAATTCTCACATTGACCATGTATTGGTAGCCACCCTTCATCACAAGGATTCAGAAGGCACTCTATCGTGATGTGTGCATAAAGACAGTTAACTTTCGAGGTATCAACAAAGTGTTGGCATATGGCTTTTGAGAGATAATTTTTGGCTACTTTTGTTTTCATTTTATGTAAGCAGCCCCTAGAGTTGGCAGTATGTTTCTGATGTTAGCATTGCTCCCTAGGCCCGAGGGGAAGTAAGATTTTGTAATCTATGAGGAAAAGAATGAAAGAAACAAAACGCTCGGGTTAGTAGTGATATGATCACTTCACGAATCATTATTTTGTGGTGTGGATCTCCAGGGAATCCTTCCTAGCATGTATACTATCCTACTGGTGAGTCTTGTGGTGTTGCATTAGTCAGAGTTCGAGTTAAGAGGTTTGGTAGTATGGTTCATGGCTTATTCTCTCATTTTGGTCGACATGTTTTATATTGCGTATTAAGGATGTATGTGGAGTATGTATTTAGTTATTTCTTATGTTTGGAACTTTGTTTTGAGTCCCTACTAAAGTCTATCCGACTTGTGTGGGTACGCATCAACTCTAATTAATGATTTGAGCCAACATAAGCAAGAATATTATATTTTGTTGTGAAGTCGACATACAATGAATTCATGATTAGCGGGTATATAAAGGAGATCGGAAAATCATTTTGAGTGTGTTGTGATGTAGCTGTGGTAGAGATAGAAGTGTATGTGTATCAAGGAGACAGCGAAAAAGGATAGATTAGTTATTTGAGGGCAAAAAAAGTTTTGTATGCTAACCAGAACAGAGTAGAGAAGAGTAGAGCAGAGCATAGCAGAAGTACGAACTAGTCAAAAGATATGGAATCTGATTATGAGCTTCATTGGAACTAAATCCAAGCATTTGTAGATGTTATATTCTTAGTTAAAAAATTTGTTGTAATTTCAATTATACTTTGTAAGGCAGTGAGCCTTTTTCTCTTGAGCAGTGAGCTCTAGGCAGTGTGCCTGAATGCAAGTGTGTTCCCCTCTTTTATCATACTTTTAATAGAGTATACATTGTGGATTAATCTCCACCATGGTTTTTCCCTTAAAAGGGTTTCCACATAAAAATTTATGGTGTTATGGTGTTCATTAATGTGATTGCATGTTTCCCTCTATTTATATGTTGTGAATGTTGCTTTAAGTTCAATTATTGATGTTGATAGTTTTAGATATGATTGAAAGTCAAATATTATTGAACATTGATTCACCCCCCCTCTCAGTGTTCCTAGTGTCCAACAATTGGTATCAGAGCATGTTCCTCTTCTATAGTTTAATAGCTTGAGGTGGATTTTGAATTGTGGAGTTGAGTGGTGCTTCCAACAGAGCTTATGGTGGCACTTGATGATCTTGATCCAGTCCAAAGCGAGGTCATGGAACTAAAAGAAAATATTTTGGCTGCCAAAAAAATCATTCAATCACCGAAGGATAAGATTAATGAGTCAAGGGAAAAGAGGAAGGAACTATGTGATCAATCGAAGCAAAAAGAAAGCAAAGGTTCGGATGATGTCCATCTGAATCAAACCCTAAGGGAAATAATAGAAGAATTTGAAAAGCTTGCTAAGGACAATACAACTCTAAAGCTTGAAATGGAATTTGTGGTGATCAAGTTTACCAAAGAGATTGAAGAAAGAAAGAAGAATGAGGATAATCTGGCCCAATCCCTAAAAGAAAAATCTGAAGAGTGCAATAGAATTAATAGTGGATTCATTCAATTGGAAATTAAACTACAACAATCCAAAAACAATGAACAATAGATTGAGAGATAGGTAGTTATCCTCATAAATGAGCTTGCTACTGCAAATGAATTCAAGGAGAAATTCAGGATAAGCTCTGCTAGGCTTGATGAGATAACCAAAGGACAAAAGCATACAAATGAAAAGCGAAGTCTTGGATATGAGAAGGGTGAAAGTTCTGAATCTGAACAAAAGAACCTTGAAAAGAAGAACAATGGTAGAAGACATCTAGTAAGGCAACCCAATTCTCAAAAAATTAATGGATATTGCTTTGCTTGCAATAAATTTGGACATATGGCTTCTCAGTGTAGAAGAAAGATAAACCCTAGTACTCCATCATTTTTTGGTCAATGTTTTAAATGTAAAAGGTTTGGTCGTAAGGCATTAGAATGTAGAATTGTGTCTGTCAATGCAAGTAACATTAAATGCTATACATGTGGAAGATTTGGACATGTTGCTAATCAATGCAAGTCCGGAGGAAATTAGTGGAATGGATGGTATAGACTTAAAAATCTAGTATGCTACAATTGTAACAATTTTGGGCACATTGCAAGATTTTGTAGGAATAGAACCATGAACAAAAGAGGTCTGGTTTATCAAGAAATAAATTCACATAAAAACAAAAAAGGAAAAGAAAAAGCATTTGTGCAAGAGATAAGATATCAGATGAAGAAAACATGGGTAAAGAAAAGTGAATCTGATGAAGGAAACAAGGTTGTACTGGAAGCTCCCTCTAGTAACTCTTTCGGAAATTGACTTTAGGAAAATGGCCTAGGGGGAGTTTCTCATGAAAATATCTTGTCCCCCTATGATATAGTTGACACTGAATTATAGGATGTCGTCAGTTTTTGTGTTATTCACTATTGAAAGTATTAGTAATCATCTATTGAGTTGGATGAAATGGTATAGATCCACAGTCAAATTTTTTGTTTGTTGTCTAAGTTTGCAGGGTAATCGGAACTTCTATGGAAATGCATTTAATGTGGAAGGAAGTTAAGTATTTGAAGTTATAAAAGGGCATTTGAAACCCTAATTCATCATTGTGCATTGAAAGAGAATAGTTGGAGAGCACTTTCATCAAAATTCCAAAGGTTCGAAAGGTCAATCTAGCAGAAAATTCTTTAGGTATTTCTATTTCTTATTAATTTCATACCTATTTGGTGATTGGTATAACCCTACTTGGCACAAAAAATGAAACAACCAAAGCAATAGTAACTCTAGATGAGGATAGCAATCAAAAAGTTAGGGATGAAAGAAATATGTTGTCTCCTGCCAAATTAAGGAAGCTTGAAGGATCAAAGCATAAGAATTTGGATATATCTAGAATGAATTCCCTCATTTCGTCAATGCGGAAGTGATTTGGTTTATCTTGAACAGATTGGATGAAGATATCCTTACTCTGGATAAACCCTATCGAATCTCTGAAGATGTAATCAAGAAACTAACAGGTCTGTGCAATGTTGGTAACATTTCGAAGAAGAAATCGATTTGAAATGTTGAGGTTGAAGCCCTAAACAGAATAAGGGGAGATCAGAGGTCTCTGATAATTGCATCGATTAAAGATTTGTTGACAAGGTATGTTGCACATGGAATCTCATATAATATCTTCTTCAAAAACTGAGAAGGATCAACCTCGGCAGAAGCTATATATATATCGCTCATAAAATGATAATTGAAAATGAAGACTTTGACCTATGTAGTCTGATGAAAGATCAATTGATGGAAAATGTACAATTAACGAAGGATATTGACTACTCCAGGTTTGGCACCCTTGCAATATGCATTATGATGTATTTTCTAAATTGTTTACCTTTGAATGACAATGTGGTGTGGAAAGAAAATATACCAGTCTGTAAGAAAATATTTGAGCATTACAACTCTTTTGAAAATGGGGAACGAGTTTATGAAAATTTCTTTAGAAAGGTGTTGGAAAATTTTTGTGTAAGTGTTATCCCTCTTTTGGTAAAAATAACTGAAGTTGGATCATCCTCTGGAAAGATAGAGGAAAAGTAGAAGAGAGGAAGAGATTTGGCTGGTGTTACTCCTCTGACACCCATTCAGCAAAAGTTGAAGACAAAGGGAAAGGACAGTTGGTTGTGGATGTAGTGGATGAAGACTCTAATGAATATACTCCTAGAGATCGACCAAAACTAGGTGAACCAAAAATAATAATAGCTTAAGACAGTGATGAAGAAGGTACTTTGCTCAAATCAAAGATAGTACAAATTATTCAGGATGAAGATGGGATATAAAAGATATCTAACATATGGTTGAATGGACCATCTTATGAGCAAGATCTCATTGAGAACACTTTAGGAAGATACTTTGCTGATAAAAATATTGAATTGGAGAATTTTCAAGATGTTCTCCCAGAAGAAATGATTGAGTGTGTTAAGGAGGCTATGGAATCTGTGCCTCTGGATAGGAAAGAGGAGGAAATAATTTCCCATTTGAAGATGCAATTTAGGCTATCTCTTTCTAAGCTAAAGAAGAAAATGAATGTGCTAAGATAGTGCATTGATTTAGCCAATAAAGTCTTCAATTACTGTCTAAGGTGGCCTCATGTGGTTGGCAAGTACAAGGATAAATTGGAGGAAATTAAAAAAGAGCTTGTTAGAATTGGATAGGACTATAGTATGTTTTTGGATAAGGATGGAAAGGTTAAGAAAAAGGTTCATGATTTGTAGGATGAGCGTGCAAAGGTTCACTTTTCTAGAAATACTCTCATGGACATCTTCTAGAGAGTAAAAGACCTGACTGAAGGACGACTAGAGCAAATGATCGAAGTGTTAAAGACAGGAGAAAAGATGGAAGAAGCAATCACCATTCCAGAATCCCTTGTCTATATTATCAATAGGACATCAAAGAATAACAGCTTGATTATAGCCATTGGGATTGCGGTGGACTCTTGGAAGAAATTCCTTCCAGAAATTAAAGCTAAGTATAAAATAATCTTCTAATTTTTGTAGCAATTTCTCAAATTTTGATCCAACTCTCTATTTTGCAAAGGGGAAAGAATAAGAAGAGAAGTATAGTAAAACATTACAAGGAGAGGGAAAGAAATAGAATCTTTTTCATTGATGTCAAAGGGGGAGAGAATGCAGTAAAAAATTCCTTGACATCAGAGGGGGAGCAGTAGTCTTGGTTTTGTTGAGTTTTTGGTTTTGACACTTCGTCAATTTTTCACTAAGTGTTGTCATCAACACCAAAGGGGGAGATTGTTGGCATATGGATTTGAGAGATTGTTTTTGGCTACTTGTGTTGTCATTGATGGCAACTGGAATCAACATTATGGTCCGCAGTGTTAGTATTGCTCCTACCGGTAGAAAGAATGAAGAGTAGAACATTCGGTTGATAAGGTGATATGATCACTTCACGAGATCACTATTTTGTGATGTGGATCTCCAGGGAGGCCTTCCTAGCATGTATACTATCCTACTAGTGAGTTTTGTGGTGTCTCATTAGTCAGAGTTTGAGTTAAGAGGTTTGGTAATATGGTTCATGGTTTATTCTCTCATTTTGGCCAACATGTTTTATATGGTGTATCACGGATGTATGTGGAGTATGTATTTAGTTATTCCTTATGTTTGGAACTTTGTTTTGGGTCCCTACTATAGTCTAGCTGACTTGTGTGGGTACGCATCAACTCTAATTAATTATTTGAGCCCACATAAGCAAGAATATTATATTTTCTTGTGAAGTTGACATACAATGAATTCCTATTAGCGGGTCTATAAAGAAGATCGGAAAATCATTTTGAGTGTGAAGTAGTTGTGGTAGAGACAGGCTAAGCTGATGGTGTTTTCTACATAAGATCAATTTAGATAGAATATAATATACTATCTCTCTTGAAAGGTAAATCTCTATTAGCAAGCCTCAAGAGATAACCCCAAGGTCTCTAATGCCAAGTCTTGACAATCCATAAACAACTCAGTGATAATGTGAAAATGTTGGTAATCACAAAGGGACCTTACTACAAGCAAATATTGAATCCTTAAATTTATCAAATCTAGCAATATGGTGATACTTCCAATCCTAAACCTAACCCAAATGATAAAAGAAATAGAAAAAGAGATAAGGTTTTAGAGAGATTCTTAAATTTAACACTAAACCTAAGATTAACAATGCAAATGATGAAACACTTGAAATGGACCAATCCCTCAAAAATTGATTCTTGTTTGACCCGGATGAATCTGTATTACAAAAATAGTGTAATCTTCTAAGGCATTAAATATTTTCAGATCATGAAATATTCATTCAAGACAACCCTATTACAATTGAAATGAACCAATATTCACAATTGAACTAAGCACAATGAATATAAAGTCCAGGCTAACTTTGCAAAGCAACTAATAGTCAGCTAGCTACAAAAAGTATGGACTAGAGATTGCTGCAAACACTTCAAGCATCAAACCATAAACCTCATCAATTCTTCTAACATTAAACCTAGTACATATATAAAATAAACTTAAGAAACTTCAAAAGATAGAATCACATGAACCATGCCAGATAAAATTCAACACGAGAAAGGCACCAAATCACAATGTCTTCACTTGCATTAAATCACCCAAAGTAGCAACAATTTCAGTCTTTTGTTACAACACTTGCTTTGAAAATGATACTAACTCCTAACTCTAACTCTTGCTATACTACTTAATTCGCTCCAATATCAAAACTATGTAGCCCTTACAAATGAGGCAGAATGCCATATTTATAGAAACCCTTAAGATGTGTCAGCCTAAATAAGTTTGCAATAATAATCGGCCACAAAACAAGTCGGCCAAGGGGAATTCAAAATAAAGTGAAATATGCATTGAATGCATGCACTCCATCCAAGTCGGCCTGGGATTTCCAACAAAGCTCAGTCCAATGCATGTGAAGGAGAAGAGAAATAATGGGGAAGCACAAATTCTGATGAAGCATTGCATTAACTACTTCCCCCTTTATCCTTAGCTCGCTCCATCCTATCCTGCACCATCAAAAATATCCTATCCAAGTCGGGTGTAGGTGGCATAGCTAAAACCTTAATTCTCCTTTCAATGGACTTTCTGTCCTCTTTTGACTGCTCCACTATTTTATCCCATTCCCCCTTACTAGTTTGATACTTGTCCATTACTGCAATGTATGTGGATGCATCATCCAACTGATGTTCAGTGACTGGATCCTCATTGTTTGGAGAATATACATCTCGCCACCATTTTCTTAACTGCTCCAAGCTCAGATGTTTCGGTGCAAACCTTTTCCTTCCTGTCATAACCTCAAAGAAGGAAATTCATTTGTTATAGATCTCCGTCAAGGTATCCTCAATTTGTCTCCTCTACTTATACACCTTCTTCAGAACCCTTTGCCTTATTTGCAAAACTTCAAACCATTCCCAAGGTTCTGTAGCTTTGGAGGAAGGAAGAATACCATCACTCACCAATTTATCTTCAGTATATTCCATGATGGTTTTGGTCTTCTGCAACAAGAGATCCACATCCTCCTTATCCTGAGCAACTACATTCTTTAACCAATCTATTGACCTCATAGCATCTTTGTCAGTCGAAAGAAGGTCCTTGATAGCATTATCTCCCCTAACTTGCACTCCCTGCAACCAACTCGTTGTGGCATGAGTAGTAGCTTTCATTCTTTCCAACTCAATTATTGTTTCTTGTGGCAGGAAACTTGTAGCGGATGATGAGGAGCTGATGGATTGCAAGGGATTCATTAAGTCCTGCAAGTACTTTAATTTCTCATTCTCCCTCTTTAACTCTTGCTTAGTCTATACCTCCTTCCTCAATCTTCCCAAGATTACAACACTATAGCCTTGATATTCTTCAATTTCTTGTTCCATGGAAGTAGGTCCTAAGTTGATAGTCTGCATAGTGTAATCACTACCAGCCACATCATCTCTATTCTTATCAAGAGCGGGAGTAGCAATGTGAACCACCCTTTTATTTGATTCATCTCTCTCGATCCTTGAAATAAGCCTGACCTTCTTCTTCATTTTACCTTCCCCAATTTGGGCCAGTAGGTCATCCCAATTAGGAAGAGTGTCATCCACTACAACCTGCTTACTCTTCAACTCTCTATCGAACCAAGCAAGCATTGTGGGATCTGACTACACACTACCCTGTCCAACTGTATCTTGATGATCCTTGGATACTTCTTCATGCAAATCTTGCCTTTCAAGAGTCTCTTCAACTTTACTCTCTTTTCTCTTGTCATGTTATTCTTCCTCATGCACCGGTGAAGGAGTTTTTTCTGGTACTTCCCTTTGAGGAGGTCTATCCTCTTCACTTCTCACAGGTGAATCCTCATAAGTCACCAGAGGAGAATGCAACACCTTTTCTATCTCTGCCTCAACACTGTAGAGTTCACCCTCTTGGAGTTCTTCTCCTTCTTGATCTTGATAATCTTCAACATCTTTTGGTTCATTTGGTACATTATGAGCTTCATGACAAAGAGGAACATTATCATGTTCGATGGTAGGAACAGCTGTGGGAGCACCTTTCTTTGGCATACCATCTTTAGGAGATGGAGTCCTTGATCTTCTCATGTACACCTATGTTTTCTCACCCGAGCTTTCCACATTAACAACTGGTGGGTCAACTTCACCTTCTATCTTGGAAGTCTCCTTTTCTTTCTGTGACAACCTTACTATTCTTCTTCTTTTGGGCATAGAAACACTAGCCTCTTTGCCTTCCTTTTCAACTTCATCCTCTGTAGCCTTCCTTGTCTTTGAAATGTGTTTCCTCTTTTTAGCAATGGGATTTATTTGTTTCTCTTCCTGTTAAACTTCCTCTGCTTGAGCATCCTTAATCTTTATCTTAAAGGGAGAACTCGCGTTGGTCTTACCTTTAGGATCTTGCTCTACTGATTCCTCAGAAGTGGAATGAGACTCCAGGTCTCCCATCAAATCATAGGTGCATTGCACACCCTCACTTTCCAGTTCCCAAATCTTGTGCTTAAGCCATAATTTTGTATATTTAATTACTAGAGTCATTATATGCTCTAACTTTGTTTTCTCCTCCTCTAGCTAGTCTATTTCTCCAATTGATTTATCTTTCACAACCTAATAATCATGTCCCTGAATTAAATCTCTATCGTCATCTATCTGATCTGGGATGACCTTAACATTGTACAGTCTAATCAAGTTAACTGGTAGCCTAGATAACTTCTTCTTTCAAATTTCAAACTCATCTTTACAGTTAGCCCAATAATCCTCTAGGTCATCCTTGTGACTGTATTCTCTACTTGCTTTCTTCTGCGCTTCACCAGTTCTGTCAAATATGGACCTCTTAGAATGAAAATAAAGGCCTAGAGTACTCATCTCTTCTTCAAAAAAGTGTGTTGTATGTATGGAAGGACAAGCCTCATTACTTCCCACCCTTAGGGGAAAGTCATTGTCAAATCCGATTTTATGCTTCTCCTTCTTCACTATGGCATAAAAATCACATATTTGTCTTGTGACCTCCAAGAGTATGAGGTGATCAGTAGGATACCTAGGAAGCCTGTAAGGGTCCCTTTGACAACCATCTATCCTTATACAAGAGAAGTGGGAAACTGTATGAACCAAGCTCCATACCTTTTGACCAACTCCTTAGTACTGTCAGATATTCTTACATGCTTTGCACCCTGGAGCAATCTAGTGATGTACATGGTGAATGAATCATTCACCCTTCTATAGCTTGAGCTACCCAAATGTAGTTGTGGATATAATTCATATATTACATCCCACCCAAAGGTTCCTTGTGTACTCAATCACTTATATGGATGAAACCTAGCCAAGGCATAAAACAAGTAAGAATTCATTGTGAAGCTCTCAGTTTGCAAGAAATTGCATAGTTGATCATGCATCATGGCACTTATAATGCCTACCAAATGATAATCGGTCTTCTGTTCCATCCTCACTATGACAAGTAACATCCAAATTTCAAGGACTCCCACACTCTTCAAACCTAGTACCTTGCTAAGTAATGTGATGGCATCATAGTATTCTGGTTTGAATTTTTCCCTGAACAATTGTTTTGGCAGCTTTGACATGTGGGGCTTAGGTTTCTCCAACTAGGAGTTGACCACCTGTAGAGCCTTGCTTGAATCATCTTCAAAATAAGTTTTAGCAACCTCCAAGTCCAAGGCCATCACTTGAGATTTGTCAGGCATGTCAAAGGCTTGTGCCACAGATACAAGAGAAAAGTTTGCTAACACCTTGCCTTGAGGGACGATCACCCTTTGTGTACCTCTGTCATAATGCCTAGCAGACTCGAGCACTAACTCAGCATTGAATTGTAGGAGGAAAACCGGCCACATGAGCCAACCCTGATTCTATCAATCTTCTGGCCAACAATGGAGGGTTCGGTTGTGCCATTCTTTCCTTGAATTCCTCATAATCACATCTAGCCACATTGGTGTCACCCACCTCAGTCCATATGGAGGAAAGCTTGGACTCTGGAACCTTTCTCTTTAGGTCAATCTTGATCCTCTCTGCCTCTGAGAGTGAATACCCCTTAAGACCCTAATCCATCTGCTTACTTCTAGTTCCACTTGCAATTGCCTTACTTGATTTAGCCTGTAATCAACAAGAGACCACAATAAATCATCTTTACCATGTTAGAATCTTGGTCAATTTGCCATAAATATCATGCTTATCATTCAACAATTCAAGAAAATCATGATTAAAATCCCCTAATTCATCACAAGACACAAATTCTAAGAAATCGGGGGTTTTCCATCATCTGGGGAAATCAAGCCAAAGAGGAATTTTGGGGAATTCCGTGCCAGTGGATTTTAATGATCATGGCATAAACATCATAAACCAATCACCCACATGAAAAAAAAGTGTGAGACATCTCTCAAATTATTCAAATTAACCATGAAATGTCAAGACATACAACATTTAATCTATTTATTTCTCCAATTCTTCAGATGGTGAGACTTTCGGGAAAATTTGTCAAGAGAGGAAATCTGTGAGAAGGGCACAATTCTGGGTTTTGCATATCTTCAAGAAAATGAAGGGAGGACGAAGAACCGGGGAATTCTGACAGTTAAGGAATTCCGCAAAGACCTCGCATTTCTAGATATTGTCATTTCTTCACAATTTCACTCAAATTGATTGAACGATCACAAATTTGAGGACCTAGGACCTAAAGCTAGCTTGATTTGAGCTTCTTACATATCATCATTAAACTCTAAACTTATTTCAAATCAAATTGATGGGAATTAGTGATGCCCAAAATGTGAAACCCTAAAATTCTACTATGAACACACAAAACAAGCTCAGACTCGACTTACTCACTTTGCTAGGTTTTCAAAAGATCTTTCATGGCCAACATAAGCAAGGTATTTCGTAATGAAACTAAAAACGAGCTGGAAAACTCACTTGGGTCATTAATCTAGCAAAGACGAATAACCCTAGCCTCAAAATGCTCAATGCCAACACACAGAAATCTGGACTTCAAGCAAACTCAAGACACCAAGAATTATTCACATTCAACAATCAAAAGTAAGGCGACAAGTACATACCATTGATGGAATGAATTCAATTAAAATGAATTTGGGAAGCAAGCTTTGACGCCCTAGCGAATAGTAGCAACTATGATAACGCCCAAGAAATGCACCACCAAATCCAGAAATCGTCAAAATCAAACACTTCAAATTAATAGAAGAAAATGAAGTAAAATTAATGGCAAAAACTCCCAAAATTGATTAAATACATGTCATAAAAATTCATTACAATCGATCATTATCTGATTGACAAGTGTGACCAAATCCAGGGAATTGATAAGACAATGGATGTTTAGAAATCAAACCAACCTAAAGATGTGGGGTCCCAAAATTTGAATCATAGAATTACCCATTAAAAGCCCATCACCCAAGTTTTTCCAAAAGTATGGGGAATTCTACCCAAGAGGATTTTTCCTAAAGGGAATAGGTGAAAAACCAAAATGGAGTCCTAAAACTTGAGATTTTCAAAATCAATATCATAGAGGGATCCACCAATGTAGGTAAGATAAACATCCAAGCTCATGCAAAGCATGTAAAGTCCTTAAGTTCAAAGGGCCAAAACACGAGAGAAATCAAAGGAGTCCCACTGCTTTGTTGGTGTGTGTGAAAAAATGCACAACGTGCCTTCTAATTACATCCTTTAAGAACAACAACATCCTTTTGCACTTGTGTTGATTGAACTTGTGATTTAAGTTGATCTTTGCTCATCACAGGTTGTTGCCCCAGATCCATAGCCCTCTTTTTACTGCTTGTATTGGCTGCTATAGAATCACTTGACTGATTTTGTGCATTATTGACCCCACAAAACTCCTCACCTTGCCAATTCATGAAGGTAACATTTGGATTTCCTTGTTCTGCATGAGCAGATTGTTGTTCATGAGCCCCCTGAGATGAATTCCTTGGAACAAATACACTACTTTGCACCATTAATGCTTGATTTAGAATACCATTAGAACAAGTAGACTGATTATGCAACTGATTACATGGGAAACATGATTCGTAATCAACTGCCATGTTATTTTGCATTAGCATTACTTCTTTGGAAGAACTAGGGGTATTGGGATTATAAGGCTGGAAAGGCCTTTGATTGAAATTCCTCCTCTGAATTTGAGGATTAGACTAGAAGGGAGTTTGGTAAAGTGGCTAATATTGCTTGTTTTTAATATTGACTAGCTCATTGCTAAAGGTTTGCAAGGTCTTTTGTATGTTATCATTTTTGTCTTTTATGCTTATCATCTTTTGAAACTGGCTAGGAACAACATGCTTTTGAGCTGCTATTTGATTATTAAAAGCTAGAAATGATGGAACAATAGCTACAATAGGTGGTAATATTGGGACAATTGGTTATATATCAACAAAATATAGCATTGGAGGCCTAGCTACTAACTTCCTAGCTTGAATCAAATTATTCTCAGCTCTAATTGTAACATCAAATGTTGTTGGTAAATAATCCCCACCCATAGACTGTATTGCAAGTGAAATATCACTATTTGAAGCTTTCAAGTAAAATAAAAAATGATAGTCATTAGAAGGATTTATCGTGACTAGCATCCTATTCCAAGTCTTCTTGAAGCGGTAATTCAAGTCTACCAAATGCTCATGTGGAGCTCTTTTGATCGTAGTGAGCTACTCCACCAATGAGAGATGGTCTGATTTGTCCTGGAACTACTTATTCAACTTCTCTCCAAGTTGATCCCATGTTGTAACTAAATTTATAGGTAGCCCTCTAAACCATTGAAAAGCTTTACCTTTAAGAGAGGCTGCCAAGAGCCTTACTGCAATATCTTGTTCAGTAATATGATGTAAACCACACAATGAAGCCACATCTTGAATGTGCTCAATGGCTATTGTATGATCTCCACCAGTAAAAAAGATAAGCTCTTAAGGGTTGATGCTGGAATATCATTATGCTGGGCTAAATTCAAGGGGATTCCTTGATCAAATGAGACAAAAGGTTGATTCCTAGGTGGTGGATGAGCTATATTGACTACTGGAGATTTAACTCTACTTGAAGAAATACTTGAAATAGTAGAACTAGCTAAAATTTGAATTGCAGAACTTATAAATAGAGGGTTACTGAAGGTTGAAATAGGGCTTGTTGCTCTACTAATAACTCTGGTACTTCTTGATGGTAGCTTTGAATGCTCAACAGGTTTTGCAGTTCATCTTGTTTGGTAACTTCTCATGTGCTTTCTCACTGAAAATTGTTGAAACCAAAGTTGTGGAGTCACCAAGTGTGAAATATTTTCCTTCTTGAAGGCTGAAAAACTATTGCTCACACTATAACAGTAGCAAAAATAATCTCTTTTTGAACTAATGAAACAATTCAACGTCCCACCGGGCATGCCAAAATTGTTAACACAAGGATTTTCACCCAAAGACAAGTTCAAAACACTTAAATCCTATGCATGTGGGACTAATATCATGTTGTGGGTATCCTATAATGAGGGTAGACCTCCAAATTATGGGTTGGTTCCCTTTGGATATTTCTTTGTAAATACTAATTTTTGAAAATAGAGGGAAAGGGATAGAAGTATCATGCAAAAGCTAAAACTTGAAAACAAGATGATTCACCAATCAAGAAAGCTGATAAAAACTCACAACAGACTTAATAAAAACTTTATAATTTCACAACTCAAAAATTTATGTCTGCAAAAATGATTATAATGGAAGGCTTGAACTTATTCCCAGGAAAAGGAAAACCATGATGTTTTCACAAATCCTTATGCAAGAGGATAAAAGCACTAACATAGACCTACACTATGACATGATATTTTATGTTGTATTCAACATTAAAGGAATTGATAAAATAATGAAAAATATACTATTTTATCTTGTAACTCACAACTAATACTAAACAACAAAGAAATAATGAGAAGGAAATAAGCTTCTTATTGAGAAATAGGAGATATCTACATTACTAATCTCAAGAACTCTCAAGAAAATGAGTTACAAAGCAAGGATAATCTACCTTAGCAGTTACAAAACTCAGAACTCTCCCTAAGAATGAAAGAGAAGATAGACTTATAGAAAAAGCCTCCAAAAATTTGAATTTGAATCTTAGCTCCAAAAAATGATGTGTTGTCCTCCTTCTCCTCCAAACAAGGCATAAAACTGCAAGAAAACTCACTAAAATTTGTGAATATTTCAACAACCTCATGGGTCGTATGCAACTGAAATCACTTCAAAATAGGGTCATAACTAAAAGTGAACTCAACTTATGCATAGTCTCTCCTTGATTGAAATCAATCAAATGGAACTCCAAACTAAGGTAGAACTCACAATTAAGGGCTCCAAAGGAAACTCCTTGATTTTTCCTCCATTGGTAGCCAAAATGAATAAAGTTTTAAATAAAAACTTTAAGGAAAAAAATATTTCCTTCCTCCACCATGCCTACTAGGGTTATCATAACCCTAAAATGAAAGATAAAAGTTCATTTTGTCATTCTCATTTCTCATTTTATACTTTTCTCTAGGAGAAATCTGCCATGATGGAACCCTAGATGGCCTGTTTGAGCTCGAAATTCTGCCTCTGTGCACCATTGTGAAGTTTTTGAAGAATGATGATACAAAAATTTGTAAGCTTGGTTTTTTGTATAGATCTAGAAATTTCTAAGCATTTTGAAGGCTTTCTATAAGCTTTTAGCTGAGGTCTCTTAGTATTTTCTTGTTGTTTTTCTTTGGCCACAATGTTAAAAACCTCTTGGCCGAGCTTTTGCTAAAAATCACTATACACGAGCCATTGTGAAGACTTTTGGAAGATTAAATGCAAAAACACTACCTAGTAAGTCTAATTGTGTCTTGAAATGTGGAGGTAATTTCTTTTGAAAGCTTCTTCAAATAAGTTAATAGATCGTGGCCTCCTAAATTTTCTTTTGTTCTTCCTTTGTACTTCTCTTGAAAGTTTAAAGGTTACCATTAAAACCCCAACTCGACATTTGTATTCCTTTTGATAAACTCCCTAATGGATTTTTTGGTTGTGGCCTCTATAAATTTTGATGCAGAATAAGCAAGGGAATACAACAAACTTAGATGGCAAAGACTCTTTCTTGGTGCTTCTCTCAAATACTTTATATGGATTCTTCCAAAACACTATTCCTTCAAGGTAATGACCCAACTAACCTAGGGTTCTTGAACTCAACACAACCAAGGGGATTGGAACCACTTGGAAATTTTTTAAAATGGCTATTCCAAAAGATAACACCCTAACTTTCACTTAGGAAACTCCATTTCTTTATTGCTCTAACCTTTAGGCCTCTTTACCCTTATAAGCCTTGTAGCCTTGCTTAGGAGGATAGTCAATATAAAATCCACATACAATCCTATACTAGGCCTAAACCACTAAATTTAGATAAGTGTTATATGACCCTATAAGGCCTCAAAACCTCCCTTCATGATAATGAGTAGTACGACAACAATGGGTTAATGTAACACTGCTCCAAGAGGCCTAATTGGTTGTCTATAACAATATTTAGACTATCTAGGCTCTCCCCTTCACCCAAAATCCCCTAAATAGACTCTTACAAAATAGTTCACATCCATTTCTATCATTCCTAAGTTCCTTCTCTGTCAAAATCACCCTAAACAAGCAAAACCCAACTTTTACTTCACAAACTAGGCCTGACACATGAAGATGCCAGGCCTAGAACAATGCATAACTTCCTCCACACAACATGTCATTCTCTAGAACCTTGTAAATATTAAATATACACAAATTCCTTCCATCCCACCAAGATTGAGCATTGTTACATCGTGGAGTTGGAAGTGAGCCATTTTTCAGTTAAAACCCTAGTTTTGAGGGTTTTCAAACCTTCCCTTGCTAAAATGGCAATATCTCCTATTGTACTCAATGAAATTCCACCAAATCACCTCCAAATGGAAGCCAGGTCTTCCCTCTATCCAACCATAATAGGTTTATGCCTATATGGATTGTACAGTGGTTGTACTACACAGGAAAATAGAGAGTTTACACAAAAAATTTCTAGAAAACAAGTTTTTGCATTAAATCTTCAAAAATGGTTCATCAAAAACCTTGCATCAACCAAGAGAGGATAATTTATACCTTCAACCAACCTTCCCAATGTTCTACAACTGAAATTTTAAATTTTTTGTACGTTGGAAACTAACACAACTTCATTTAGACACCTAATTTCCTAGTTAAGGCAAGTTACCCAACTTTCAGAAGCCCAAATATAGAGAGCCTTTAAGAGGTTTCAAAAGGAATCAAAACCACTTTAAAACATCAAGGAAAATCCCCTCAAGTACTTGGTTGCATCATGGCATCTTGATTCTTTAATTTTCCAAGGTGCACCAAGTTTACAAGGTGAGGATGGAGACCTTGTTATTACATTAAAACTCAACACCAAGACTAAAAACCTACCACAAGTTATTGAAGATGGTCCTTAGGTCCTTATTACATCAAATTCAACTTGAAATCAAACAAAAACAAAAAAAACAAGGCCTCAAAGAGGCATGGAGACCCCAGGGTGGCCCTACACCATGCACCCGGGGTGGAAGAAATATCAAGTACCACATGAGATCAGTTGCAGCAAGGTAGTACCATGTTGTTTGATGTCCTATTCACTCATCCAAGTTGCATCTTCACTTGGAAGACCCTGCCATTTAACAAGATATTCATTATATACCTTTTTCCTTGTCCTTTTTACCTCCTTGGTATCTAGAATGGCTTCAAGTTTCAAGGGTTCAGATGGTGGAAGGTCCTACACCCAATCTTCATTAGTTTCCACACCTGTACCTACATCCAAAGATCCCTTAAATGGTTACAAGTCAGCCACATTAAAGATAGGAGAGATAGCCACTCCAAGAGGGAGTGTTATCTCATATGCATTTTTCCCAAACTTGTGAATTATTTTGCATGGACCTATTTTCTTCATGTGAAGCTTTGTGTATTTTCCTTTAGGCAATCTCTCCTTCAAATAAGCAAAAACTAGATCTCTCACCTTGTATTGCACATTTCTTCTTTTCAAATCTTCCCTCTCTTTGTAGTGTTCTACACTCTTCTTGAGATTTTCCTCTACTTGATCATGGATAGACTTCATTGCCACAACAAACTCTTCTCCTTTTGCACTCCTCTTCTCCATTCCTTTCAGATCTCTCAACTCAAAGATTCCCCTTGGATTCATCCCATACACAACCTCAAAGGGAGTTTTCCAATGTTTATATTGATGGAGTTATTATGAGCATACTCTACTTGAGGCAACACTAAATCTCATTGAACACCATGTCCTTTTGTCAAACACCTTAAAATATTACTAAGTGATCTTTTAACTACCTCTATTTTTCCATCTATTTGAGGATGGTAGGTTGAGCTATATTGCAAATTAGTCCCTAGCTTTCTCCATAAGGTCCTCTAAAAGTGGCCTATGAACTTGGAGTCCCTATTAGATACAATGCTCATAGGAATTCCATACATTCTCACAATCTCCCTAAAAAATAGACCTGCAATATTAGAGGCATCACTTGTGCATCTACAAGGAATAAAATGTTCCATCTTGCTAAATCTATCAACTACTACAAACACACTATCAACCCCCTTTGTGTCTTAGGAATTCCCAAAACAAAACCCATACTTATGCTCTCCAAAGGCCTACTTGGGATTGGTAGAGGCTGATATAGACCAACATTTGAAGTGGTCCCTTTTTTTCTTTAGCATATGGTGTAATCTTCCACAAAATTCCTCACATCCATCTGCATTTTAGGCCAAAAGTAGAATATCCTAACCTGCTCCAAAGTTTTGTTAAGTCCAAAGTGCCTTCCAAGACTCCCACTATGCTTTTCCTTTATTATATTCTTCATCATAGAGCACTTGGGAATGCACAATTGAGCTCCTTTAAACAATAGGCCATCTTGCAAAACATAATCAACATAATCACTGTGAAAAGCATTAGAAAATTGAGAACAAACTTCAAAAGCAGCCTTGAAATCTTCATCCTCCTTATACATACCTTTGAGAGCTTCTATACCCACACTTTGTAGTTACACCTCTTGAACCATCATGAACCTTCTACTAAGGGCATATGCAACCTTATTAGCTTTCCCCTTCTTATGTTTATGGAGAATGTATATGCTTGTAGGTATTCAACCCACTTCATGTGTCTTTGGTTCAATTTTTCCTGTCCATTCAAGAAACTAAGAGCATGGTTGTCAGTGAATACTATAAACTCCCTTGGTAACAAGTAGTGCCTCCATTTCTTTAAAGCTTGGACCATAGCATACAATTCAAGATCATATGAAGAGTACTTTCTTTTGGCTTCATTTAGTTTTTCACTAAAAAATGCAACCGGTCTGCCCTCTTGACTCAAAACAGCACCTATTGCTTGATTACTTGCATCACACTCAATAGTAAAAAATTTATTAAAATCAGGAAGAGCAAGAATAGGTTGCTGTGATACCTTTTTCTTCAAGTACTCAAACCTTTCATTTGCTTCATTGGTCCATTGGAACTTACCCTTCTTCTCTCCTTTGATTGTATCAATGATGGGGGCACAAATATGGCTGAAACTCTTGATGAACTTCCTGTAGAAGCTTGCTAGGCCATGAAAACTCCTTACATCACCTACTGACTTAGGTGTTGGCCAATTAAGAATAGCCTCAACCTTTGATGGATCCATTTTCAAACTGCCTTGTGAGATAACAAACCCAAGGTAGACCAATTCTTCTTTCATGAACTCACATTTTTGTAAGTTGATCAGCAACTTTTCTTCATGCAACCTTCTTAAAACCTGTCCAAGATGCTCCAAATGCTCCTCCTTGGTCCTGCTAAAAACAAGAATGTCATCCAAATAAACCACAACAAATTTTCCAATAAACGGTTTCAATACCTCATTCATTAGCCTCATAAAGGTACTGGGAGCATTAGATAAACCAAAAGGCATCACCATCCACTCATAAAGACCTTCATTGGTCTTGAAAGCTGTCTTCCATTCATCCCCTTCACGAATCCTAATTTGGTGATACCCACTTTTCAAATCAATCTTTGAAAAGTAGTGAGCTCCTGCTAGACAATCCATAAGATCCTCCATCCTTGGCATAGGAAACCTATATCTGATGGTTATCCTATTTATGGCTCTTGAATCAGTACATAATCTCCATTTACCATCCTTTCTTGGAGCTAGTACAGTTGGAACAGCACAAGGGCTTAAACTCTTCCTCACTAGGCCCTTATCCAACAACTCTTGCACTTGCTTTGCTATCTCTTCATTTTGGGCTGGTGTCATCTTGTAGGCAGCCTTATTGGGCAATGTAGCACCTGGTATCAGGTCAATATGGTGGCTTATATCTCTGATTGGAGGCAGGGAACTAGGCAATTCATCCACTACAATCTCCTTGTATTTCTCCAACAAAGTTTGGACTTCACTAGGTATGGGTTTCTCTTTGTTTGAGGACAAAACAGACCTGCATTTTGGCTTAACAACCAAGGAAAACCCTAGACCTCCCTCTTCCTTTAAGGTCTGCAAAAATTCTTTCTCACCTACCACCATGATGTTAGACTCAAGTTGTTTATCTACTCCTTCATCTGGTAAAGGTCTCATAGTGAAAGTGTGTCCATCTTTTGTTATTGTGTAGGTATTCTTCTCTCCATCATGTTGGGCTTTCCTATCATACTGCAAGGGTGTCCTAAGAGTAGCTGACAAGCATCCATGGGTGTGGCATCACACAAAATTCTGTCCTTATACTCCCCTATCTGAAATTCCACCCAACATTGCTCATTAACAAGCACTTGTTGGCCCTTATTCAACCAGGACACCTTATATGGGGTAGGGTGAGGAATATTTTTTAGTTTTAACTTCTCAACAATTTCAAGAGACACTAAATTATCAGTGGAACCAGAGTCTACAATTACCTTGCATACCTTCCCATGAGATTTACATGAAGTCCTAAACAAGGACTTTCTCTATGGTGGCTCCCTGGCACTTGGTACCTGGAGAAGTGTTCTTCTCATCATCAGGCTCTCTCCACATTTAGGATCAATAAGCCTAGAAGGTTAATTTAAACTTTGTGCATCCTCCTCTTGCACCAATTGGTTCCTCTTATCTGCACCTTGAGAGGTTGAAGCTTGCTTTTCAGGACACTTGAAAGATGGGTGCCCAAACTGGTTACAAGTGAAACACCTTCCAGAGAATGAATTGGAGCCTCTTCCATTGAATCTGCCTCTTCCATTAGACCTCCTACCTCTGAATCCTCCTCTTGATTCTTTTCTTTGTTCCTCTTTTCCACTTGACTCCCCTTGTTTCCTTTGTGATTGGTTTCTACCACCAAAATTGCCTCTTCCCTTGGAATTTCCGCCTCTACTCCTTCCTTGCTGCTCTTGCTTTCTTCTTAACTTCTCCTCTGCCTTGCATGCTACTTGGAAGCACTCTTCCACTATCCTAGGAGTCACAAGACTCATCTCATCTTGAATTTCAAATCTTAGGCCATTCAAATATCTGGCCACTTTCTCCTTGTCATTTTCTACATGACCACACCTCATACTGAGTTTGTGAAATTCCTCAGTATAGGTTGCAACATCCATATAATTTTGTTTTAGGATTTGTAGCCTCCTAAACACTTGAACTTCATAATCTGTAGGTATAAATTGTACCTTCAACCTGCTCACCATTCTTTCCCAAGAGGAAATCATATTCTTTCCCTCTTTCACTCTTTCTCCTTGGTAGTAATTCCACCAAGTCAAAGCAGCCCCATTCAACTTTGTCTTTGAAAACTTGACTTTCTTATCTTCTGCCATCTCCTTATATTCAAATTAATTATTTAAGGCATCAATCCATTCTAGTAGTGCCTCAACATTCATCTTTCCCCCATACATTGGAATTTCCATCTTCACTTCAGTGGCTTCTGCTTTAATGGTCTTCAAGGCTCCAATGAACCTTCTCTCTTCAGGAGACATCTCCTCTTCCGGATGGCTTTCCTCTCCACCCTCTACCTCCTCTTCTGAGGTGATCTCTTCCTCAAAATTCCATTTCCTTCTCTCTAAGACCTCTATTCTGTCCCTCAAGGCCTTCATCTCCCTTGACATAACAAACCCACCTTTTGGAGGCATCTTCCTTTTATTCACCACAACCTCCAAATATCTTCACAACCTTTTAGATCAAAGGTTGGCTCTGATACCACTCTAATGTAGAGTGAGCACAGAAGGACAACTAAACTTAGATGGCAAAGACTCTTACTTGGCACTTCTCTCAAATACTCTTATAAGGATTCTTCTTCCAAAACACTATTCCTTCAAGGAAATACCCTAACTCACCTAGGTTCTTGTAATACTTCTCACAAAAAAGAGGGCTTGGGACCACTTAGAAATTATGCTTACATGACTAATCCAAAACATAACACCCTAATTTTCACTTAGGAACCCCCATTTTCCCATCACTCTAAGTATTAGGCCTTTTTAACCTTATAAGCCTTGCAGCCTTGCCTAGGAGGATAGTCAATATAAAATCCACATACAAGCCTATATCAGGCCCAAACCATTGAATTTAGTTAAGCATTATATGCCCCTACAAGGCCCCAAAACCTCCCTTTGTGACAATGAATAGGAAAAGTGCAGTGGACCAAAACAACGTTGCTCCAAGAGGCCTAGTTGGTTGGCTACAATAGGATTTTTGTTTATCTAGGCTCTCCCCTTCACCCCAAAGCCTCAAAATAGATTCTTATAGGATAATTACATCCTTTTCCATCATTCCTAAGTGCCTTCTCTGTCAGAATCACCCTAAACAAGCAAAACTCAACTTTTTTACTTCACAATCTAGGCCTGTCACATGAAGATGCCAAGCCTAAAACAATGCACATCTTCCTCCACACAACATTCCATTCTCCAGAAATTTTCAAATATGAAAATATACACAAAGAAATTCCATCCCACCAAGAATGAGATTTATTACAATGTGGAGATGGAAGAAAGAGCCATTCTTCAATCAAAACCCTAGTTTTAAGGGTTTTTAGACCTACCCCAGCTAAAATGGCAATATATTCTGTTATACTTGATGAAAATCCACCAAATCACCTCCAAATGAAATATAGGTCTTCACTCTATCCAACAATAATAGGATTATACCCGTACAGTATGTACATAGGTCGTACCATGCAAAAGTACATGGAATTTATAGACAAAATTTCTAGAAAACAACAAGTTTTTGCATTAGAAATTCAAAATGATTCATCAACAACCATGCCTCAACCAAAAGAGGCTTATTTATACCTTCAAAAACCCTTCCCAATGTCCTCCAACTGAAATTTTAATTAGCTGGATGTTGGGAACTAACAAAACTTCATTTTAGACACCAAATTTCCTAGTTAAGGAAAATTACACAACTTCCACAAGCCCAAATACAAAGAGCCTTTAAGAGTTGTAAAAAGGCATCAAAAAAATCCAAAACATCAAGGAAAATCCCTTCAAGCACCTGGTTGCATCATGGAATCTTGATTCTTTAATTTTCCATGGTGCACCAAGTTTACAAGGTGACGAAGGAGACCTTGTTATTACATTAAAACTTAACACTAAGACTAAAAACCTACTACTAGTCATTGAAGATGGTCCTTAGGACCTTATTACATCATATTCAACTTGACATCAAAAAAAAAAAAAACAAGGCCTCAAAGAGGC
>VDFB02183674.1:0-21474 GCA_007258455.2 Sequoia sempervirens
TCAATTATAAAAGAGTAGTTAATTAATAAAGCATATCTAATTAAGAAGGAAAGAGCACAATAAATAAGAAATAACAATGAGAAAAAAGCCAAGAGAGACAAGATTGTTGTAAAAAAAATTTAAAACCTTCAAGGAGAGAGTTGAAACAATGTCAAATTGCTCACATAAGAGTAACAATGCTCAAGAATGTTGTAGAATTGCTAGGTATTACTAGTAAGAGTATACAAATTTGATGAGATGAAAATAGATAGTGATATCTCTCAAAGAAATGAGAGATAGAGAGAATGTGGAGTGGTAATTCTAGAGGTTGGAGGTTGTTACCGACTTGGGAAGAGGTAGCAAGTGGTGAAATTCTTGAAAATGACTATTAATTGAAAAATGTTATGGTATGTTAGCACGTGGATGTCTACATGTCGCACTAGTGTCCAAATAGTTTTAGCTCTTGGAAGGGCCAAACAATGGGAGATTACAAGGCTAATACGTCTAGAACATGAATTTATACAAAAAATACCACAAGATGTATGACCTTGGCACCATGGGTAGAAAAAATACTAGGGAAAGGGCCAAATGATCCTAAAAGTGTGCTAGGGGAGATGGACACTAAATCCGGGTCCAATACGTAATGTAAAATTACAGAAGTGCATACAAATTTTCCTATTAAAATTAATTACAAAATTATACTTATTATTGATATCCCTCTAATCAATCATATTGTGCAACTTTTCACATCCAAAGTATCATCCTTAAGATTGGTCTCAATATTACAATCCTTATCCTTCTTGTTCCTCTACCTTAATCCATGCTTAAAATGCCTACAAAGGAGAAAAATGCATTATCATCATTTTGGTTCATATAATAGCCTAAAAGTATTATAGTCTATAAATTCTATACATTCAATTTACCATTTGGTAGAAACCTATTTCTTGAAAAAAAATCCTCAATAACATTTTATACCAACCAACTCTTGTTTCCTTGCACTAGCACAAAAGTGCACTACAAAATAAAATTAACCAACACATGGGATGTAAACTTAGATTTGAGGTGAGGGTGAGGCAGTAATAGGTTTGAGATTTGTTCATGTGACTATAGGTACAAGAAAACATATGAAAGATATTACAATGAAATAATTCCATCAAAGATAATTGAATCATTCATAAAATAGTGTAATGGCCAGGAAGAAGTACTCCCTAACATGGTTTTGACTTGAGTGTTGTAATGTGTCCTAACATATTCACATTAGGTCTTGGGCCTTGTGAACTAAATGAGCTTATTGGTCCCTTATTTAGAGGGTTGTAAAGTGTTGAAATAGACTTTCACAATAATATAGGGTTTTATTAAATAACTAGGCTTCTTTATGCTTTAATTGGCCTCATTTTACATCCACAAGCCCTATTAATGCATCTTTTAGGATAATCTCGACATAAACCAAGACCCAATAATATTTCAGATATTTTTAGGTTGTGTCACCAAGATTTGGTGATTTGGGACTCATATGCCACCTTGGGCATATGAGTCACATCTAGTTTTTTGGGTCCAAATTTGGATTTTGCACCATTCTAAGCATTTTTTTAAATGTGTCCCATAGATTATGCCTAATGGGACTCATATGCCCACTTATAGCATATGAGTCAGGATTCTGGAGGATTTTATTCTCCTAGATCTGATGTCAGCTTGTATTGTTGTAATTTTTAGAAATTTGGCATAAACAAGTATAAATACAAGGTTATTTCACTCATTTTACACCTAGCAAAGTTGAATGAAGGCATCCTTGTATGGGGTGGAGTTCTGAGAACATTCAAAAGAGCATTCAAGGGTTGATGATCAAGTGTTTTAAAGCTTTATTCAAGTATGTAAAGCACCATGTCAGAAGTCTTCATGCATCATGTTTGTTTTGTGCTAACAATTTGGCTTGATGTAGGGTTTTATGATTCAAGTAGCATTCAAGTCGAGATCTATCCTATTCAAGCAAGAGTCAAGATCTACATCCATTGGAGTCATTTCATACATGTTTGCAACACTTTATTGCTAGGGTTTGTGCATGATTTGCAGATCTAGGTTAAAGACATATTGAAGAGCAAGTTTGGAGATATTGTCAGAGAAGTGTTCAAAGTTGTCAAACTTGTCTGCTTGCATTGGAGATCATTGGGAAGACATCTATAGGTTGCAAATTAGAGTTTTTGGATCAATCGGTGGAAGGAACCAGCCCGAGACATTATGAAGAAGCGGTCAGGACTTTAATTCCCGAGAAAACCCTAATTGGTGATATGCCACTTAAGGCATGGAAGAGGAGTCCCAGTATAGGAAAATTTCTAGATTTTTGCATATTCTGAATCTACACTGCCAAAAACTTGTTCCTGCCCAAAAACCCTAATCTGGGACTAAATCACCCAGTCTGGTGTATGAGTCCTAGTCAGCTTTAAATTCAATTTTTTCAGCATTTCAGAGCTTCATCCAGTCCTCTTTTGAGTTTTAGGTTCACACCTTTCATCTCTCTGACTTTCTATTTTGTTTTACATTCATTTTAGTTCATTTTAGTGAAGTATTGCATTGCATTAGGTTTAAGCATTAGGTCTTGCATTTCATAAGTCTTTCCAAGCCCTAAATCTTAGTGGTGAAACCCTCTTTAGTTTATAATGAGACCCTAGGACAACCCTATTCCAAGATCTCTTTCTCCTTTACATACTTTAGATTGATATCTCTAAGGCTTTCCTTGAATAGATGATTGTGAAAGTATGTTTGTTTTTATGTCCTAAACCATAAGCCCCTCCTATTTTCCCTCACATTTCAAAATAGTATAAACAAATCAAGCTTCCACTCTCATTTGTATTAAATTAATTGTTTCTTAACATATTTAAACATCACAAGAGTGTTGGAAGTGAATTTTACTTGGGAAAGCTATAATTGACCCCTGGATAAATATTGACAATAAGAGTTTTCTATCTCAAATAGTTGTATGTTGCTCCTATCAAAATAAAGTAAGTAAATATTGAAAAGACAAATTAAATCTACTTGATGATTGAAGTAGCCTTAAGAATGAGTAGGTCCAAAGTGCAAATGAGTAAGATTTTCCTCGAGTCATATGATTCAAACACTAGTTGAAATACTTGAATACATTTGTTATAACAAGGAAACACACTAATATTCATCCAACAAAGAAAGGCCAAGCGTGTTAGTGTAGGTTTTTAATTTCCTTATATGTTAGGGGTATTTCTTTTTCCTACATATATTATTTAAGCTTGCTTAGGTTTATTAGGAGTGGTTAATATGAGGACACATGGCGAAATACATCAGCTACATGTGTCACTCTCTCCCCATACATGGGTAGTTGAGTTACACATCCTCTTTTGGCTTGTTGTACCACCTCTCATAACCACTATTCTATTTTTACCTAGGTAGGTTATGGGGTAGTTGGGTTTCTCACCCTCTTCTGGCTTTATGTGCCACCTCTCTCTTGTCTTCACTTGAGGAGGTTATGCCACATGTTTTGTCATTTACCAAGTAGGTGATAACCTCACACCTTTTGTGGGCAGTAGGAGTTAATGCACCTCTTGGATGTATTTTCCCTTATTCTTCTATATATTGAGCACTCTCCTCTCACCTTCACTAGTTCGACTAGTTTGGTGATTGTTCGATGAGAGTCACGAGAGTATTCTCAAAATTCTCTTGCTTTGTCTCCATTGTTTTCTCATTTCAAATTTTCTCTTCATTCTGCTATTTTGATCTTTGATCATTTGTTGATTGGAGTTGCATGTGATCTATGACCAATATCGGATCTTGGCTCAATTCTTGCTTCTCGAAGAATCTAACATGGTATCAGAGCCTATTTGTTTGGTTTAGTTCACTTTTATTATATGATTTCTTAGAGAGATTTGAAACTAATCCAAAGCTACCATTTTCCTCTTATATGAACAATTTGAAGGAAAAATAAGCATTTGTAGATATGTACTTATTGTTGTGCAGGTTGCATATTTGGTTCTTGTGAGACTTAGGTGATTGCAACTTTCTGGTAATCCTGGAGATGTTTTTTAGCATTTTCATAGCATCCAAAGGCATGAGAAAGTCAATATTGGCTTTCATTTCACCAAAATCGAAGATCGGAGGAGCTAGTTGCGACTAAGGGTTTTAGTGTGGTTCCTGGGGGTAGTCATCAAATCAGAGCATTTTCAACCCAAACGGATCTTGCCATCACGCTCAGAAGGCCCAAGAACCTAAAGGTCGACTACCCATTCATCGAAATCGAAGATAGTCATTTCTGAGGCAATTTTTTTTACACTCCGGGCCATACGGCCCCTACAGCGTTGTACTATACAATTTTTTATAAATATATATATATTGTATTTCCCGAGTAAAATTTGTTTTTGAAAATTCTCAAAAAAGGTGAAAAATATATATATATATAATTTTTTAGAGTTTACCCCTCACATTACATCTGCAGGGTACCAGTACCATGGTATCGATCTTCTTCATTCTGCGGGTTCGATTGCCCATCAAATCTGTGGCCCCACCACATACCAGCGGGTTCTATTCAAAACCAACAATCAAACTTTTAATAAAATCGACAGTCATTCTTATCAACCGACGACGATTAAATCAAAATCGGCAACCAATAAATTAGTTCAGTGGTGAATATTCTTTCAAGAATATTCTAAGGGAGCCCAAAGATTCCTCCTGAAAGGAATATTCTCAGCCTTGAAAATTCTGGCGGTTAGAGCACATTCGAACAAGGAGAATATTCTTTTTTGGATGAGGTGTGGTAATCAAATTTGAGCCGATCCAGGTGATGTCAACACCACATCATCAATTTTCAAAAAATTTCCCCCTCACGAATGAGCTTTTGATTTTGTAGGTCAACTTTAGAAGGCCATTCTCAGCCATACGAAGAGCCTTTTTAGGTGCATTTTTTTGTTTTTGGGTAGAATTTCATGCTCTACTTGTGAAAGTTGGTTTTCTACCATTTGATGCTCTAGATTCCTAAATTGAAGATTCTTCAATTTGTTTACTAGTTCTCGTTTTGAGACCTTCTAGGAGCTAACTTGGGCAAGCGGACACCATTTGAGGTGCAATTTTTTTCCAAAGTTAATATTTTTCTGTACTTTGTATCAATGCTCTCAAACATATCTCATAGTGTACTTGAGTTGTAGTTTTAGTTTCTTGGCCATTTTGGGCCTGTAAGAGTTTGAAAGATTTGAATTTTTGCATTGTAATCGCACTAATTATAAAGTGCCAGCATTGTAATTTTTGGGGGGGTCATTTCAGAAACTAATGAAAAGGGGGGGTGTCTAGTGTTCTTCTTTTTCACACTTTTCTTTATGCTTTGCAATCTTCGTTTATGCACTCATGGATGCATCTACACTTCTAGTTTGAACTCCATATAACTATTTTGAATGGAAATCTAAGATGATAATATATCTCAAAAGATATGGATATCATCGTATTACAATGAGACTCGAAACTGAACCTAAAGATGATGCAGAAAAGATTAAATGGTTTAACAAATGTGATGAAGCTTTTGGTACTTTGTGCATGTTGGTCTCTCCTGACCTTCTTTTTCATATTGAGTCTACTAAAACACCAAATGATGTGTGGACTAAACTGGAAAGCCTCTTTGGTAAGCAGGATGAGTCAAGGGGTCATCAATTGGAGAATGAAATCATAGGGTTAAGTCCTTCAAATTTTGACACCATACAGGACTTCTTCACAAAATTAAAGGCCATTAGATTGCAGTTAGAACAGTGTGGAATCAAGAAGGATGATAAGCAACTAATCTTGAGTATTCTTTCTAAAACTGGTCCTAACTATTCTTTATTTGTTTCTACATTTTATGCTACAAAATGTATCCTAGGTTCTACCTACAAAATGTCTTCTCTAGATGAATTTGTTGCAAAGCTCACTAGGGAGCAGGACAAATTGGTTTTAATGGGTACAATTAATCCCTCTAAGTCACATGCCTTAGCAGTCAATCAAGGCATAAAAGAACAGAAAGGGCCTAGCAAGAAGGATAAGAAACAAAAGAACCAAGGAGAGAAGAAAGATCAAAAACTTGTTGCTTCAAAAGTAGATAATTAGACCTCTTCATCAAAAGGTGATCAACCTAAGAAGGAGAAGGTCAAGTGTTCTTACTATAAGAGGCTTGGCCATGATGAAAAAATGTGTTTAAAGAAGCAAATCGATCACCTTTCACATCTTCTAGAAAAGAACAATATCAAGGTGCCTGATTCAGTGAAACAGAGTTCATCAGAAGGGTCTTCTAAGGACATAGACAAAAGTAAGGGGAAAGGAAAGGGCAAGGCCCTAGTTGTTGTTTCACAACTAGAGTCTTGGATCATTGACTTGAGTGCTTCGCACCACATGGCATCATCAGAGGATAATTTTACCTCTTTGGAGCTATGTTCTATGCCTACCATACTTATGGGTGATGACACTCCTATTGAAGTTCATGGGAGAGGGTTTGTTGATGTGGGTGAAGGGACATTTGAGGATGTTCTTTGTGTTCCATCTCTATCAACTAATCTCCTATTTGTTTATCAAATCACTCAAACTGGTATTGGAAAGCGAGTTGAGTTCACTCCAGATATAGTTGGAGTCACTCATCCACCATTAAGGCAGTGAAAAATGCTCTACATGATAGATTTTTGATGTCAAACTTGGGTCTTTTGCATTATTTCTTGGGGATTGAGATCACTCAGTTATCTTTGGCTATTTTCCTTGGACAACCCAAGTATGCACTTGACATGATCTCTAGATTTCGCATGGCTGACTCTAAGTCTGCACCGACTCCATTTTTGTTAGGGGTCAAACTTGAGGCTAAGTGTTCCTCACCTTTGGTTGATGGCACTTTATACTGATAGCTTGTTGGGAGTCTCATCTACTTGACTCATACAAGACCCGACATTTCATATGGTGTGGGCATGGTCTCTTGATTCATGTAGGAGACACATGAGTTGCATTGGAAAGGAGCTAAGTGGATCCTCCACTACATTAAGGGTACTCATAGTTATGGGATTCACTATGCAGTGGGTGTGGATATTGACTTGGTGGGACATACATATTCAGATTGGGCAGGCGATTCTCAAGATCGCAAGTCTACTTCTAGGTATTGCTTCTCTCTTGGTTCTAGTCCAGTTTGTTGGTCGAGCAAGGAGTAGTCTACAATTAATCTTTCATCTATAGAGGCTGAGTATTGAGGGACAGTTAATGCCACCACTGAGGCTATTTGGCTTTAGAATATTCTCCCTGAGTTTGGCATTCCATTCAGAAAGCCTACAATCATCTTTTTTGTGATAATCATAGTACTATATAGATCTCAAGGAATCCAGTTCATCACCAAAGGACAAAACACATTGAGATACATATGCACTACATTTGGGAGTTGATTCAGGAAGGCATCATTGATCTTAAGTATTGTTCTACATCAAAGAAAATTGTAGACATCTTCACCAAACCCTTCACAGAGAGCAAGTTCCTCCATTTGCGAGCTTTGCTAGAGGTGCGATAGGTGTCTACTTCAGGAAGGGCTTCTTAGTCCTTTCTACTCTCTCTACTTTGGGGGGGTGTTTTTCTCTCTCTATTTAGGGGGGCTATTCCTCTTTTGGGGGGGACCTTTATGTACATGGGTACCTAAAATGGCCTCATTTGTCGGGACCCATCTTTTCACCCACCTAAGCTATGCTTAAGGGGGATGTTAGTGTAGGTTTTTTAATTTCCTTATGTTAGGGGGTATTTCTTTTTCCTACACATATTATTTAAGCTTGCTTAGGTTTATTAGGAGTGGTTAATATGAGGACATGTGGCGAAATACATCAACTACATGTGTCACTCTCTCCCCACACATGGGTAGTTGAGTTATACATCCTCTTTTGGCTTGTCGTGCCACCTCTCATAACCACTATTTTGTTTTTACCTAAGTAGGTTATGGGGTAGTTGGGTTTCTCACCCTCTTCTAGCTTTATGTGCCACCTCTCTCCTGTCTTCACTTGAGGAGGTTATGCCACATGTTTTGTCATTTACCAAGTAGGTGATAACCTCCCACCTTTTACAAGTAGTAGGAGTTAATGCACCTCTTGGATGTATTTGCCCTTATTCTTCTACATATTGAGCACTCTCCTCTCACCTTCACTAGTTCGGCTAGTTCGGTGATTGTTCAATGAGAGTCACAAGAGTATTCTCAAAATTCTCTTGCTTTGTCTCCATTGTTCTCTCATTTCAGATTTTCTCTTCATTCTGCTATTTTGATCTTTGATCATTTGCTGATTGGAGTTGCATGTGATCTACGACCAACATCGGATCTTGGCTCGATTCTCACTTCTCAAAGAATCTAACAAAAGGATAAAACCTTAGGAAAAGAGTAATGTAGGTGAGGAAACAAAGTGGGACAAAGTTCATGAAGGCCATGAGAATGATTATTTATCTTTGAAACAACACAAGAATATCTAACTTCATAAAACATTAATTATATTCAAGGGTCAGTGATCACACAAATAATCTCCTAGGTAGATTCAATTGTTGTTGAATGTTTTAAGCATAGTTTGCAACCATAAAGCATGTCAAGCAAATACTATGGCTTCATTGAATGTTTCAAGTAGATATTGATTTGATGAATATCCTTGAAGGCAACACACAAGGAAACCAACAAACTAGAATAAAATTTGGAGTAATTCCACATCCCAACTAATGAGGTGAACTAGTATTTTTAGCCTTATGCATTGCTTCACTTACCCAATGTATGCATAAATATATCCTTTGCTCTCTTGCATTGTAATTTTATTCAAAACTACATTTAGAATTGATTCATAAATGTGGATGCTTCTCACCTAAGTATAGCATATGCCAATGAAATGTTTTGAGTGGATTATAGAGCTGTGCAAACTCTTGGGAGCATTATAATAGTAATGATTCAATTTCACATTATTCTTTGAGGTTTCATGGGAGTATTTGTTGGAGCTTTCTTACATTAGTTTGTGTTGAGGTATATATCTTAGCCCCTCTTGTTGTGTGATGTTGCTTTAGGTTCTTTAATTGTTGAATTGTTCATTTTCCCAAGTATTGAGGCATGCATAAAAATTTCATGTCAAGTTCATTATAAACTTAATTTTTAGATTATAACAAATAGAGGTAAATTAACTACATAAAAGTTAGAAAAGTTAGAGCATCAACATACTTCTATTACAACATTGAATTTGAGGATGGATGAATCATACATTGATTTGAGAAAATAAGTGTTAAATTGGATTTACAAAGGCAAGAATTTAACATTCATGTTAAATAATTTTATTTAAAATAAACAAATCAAGTCCTACTAGATTAGGTTAGGTTGTTTGACAAATACACTTAAATTTGTATGTATTAGATTGCATGTTTTATATTCGACAAAGAATTCCAAGATTATTTGGTTACAGAGTTCAATGATTAGGACAAATATTCAAAGAGGGGAAGTACACCAAGAAAATGAAATTGCTCAACAAAGTCTAGAAAGAAATTGAGAGTTGAGAATGAAATCAGCACATGGAAATGGACAAAGAAGAGCTACAAAACAAATTGGCAAACATAAAAACTTTGCATAAAAGGCATGGTTAAGGTGAAGTGAACAAACAAATCCTTAGTTAATAGTCAATGAATTCTAAGAAGAATGGACCAATCAGAGGGTAGGAACTCTAAATATGGGGAAAAGCAATTGGCAGGTGAAAAGCTAAATTCCATAATTGTTGCAAGCATCCTCCTTGCCCACGATGAATAGAAGCTTTCAAATAGGTTATGGACATCCCTCAAACCACAAATGATAGGAAATTCATCAGAGAATGTGTGGAGGTGGAGGAGAGAGAGAAGATGAGGATGGTGCAATGAAGTCATCTTTGCAATCATTTACAGCAGATCGGTTTGATTACCAACTTTCAGATGAAAGCATGCAACAAATCTCCTTCATTAACTAGTATTACTTTTGCCTCATGTTGGCCATTCTCATGTTGAATGCAGTGATAGTGTATGTTTAAGGGAATGTAAGTTGGGGGAGCAAGATTTGGCATCATGGCATCTGTTAGTTTCATATCTATTCTCATCTTTTTATGCGGAATGCCCAAGTACAGATTTAGAGTTTTTGCTAGGAGCCCAACCACTGCCATTGCTCAGGGAAATGGATTAGCTATTTGATCTGGTGTTGTCGTTATTGAGTAAAATCTCTACTATATTCTCATAATTATGGAGAGCATATGTGCGCTGGTAAACTAGCAGACGACTTTCAAGGTCTACAGCCAGTCATTTCCAGTGATAAATTAGGTGTGTTGTTTTGTTAACTCCATTTACATTGTTTTTGAGTTATAAGCTCGTTGGTTTATAGACTGAGAGCAAGCTACGATCTTTCTGATCTCTTATTAGATTGAGTATAGTCAAAGCAATATTCACTTTCTAGCTTTTAAATTGTCCCTTGAAATCTCAAGGGAAGGTTTTGTAATAAAGGTCCATTTATGAATTTTGTTGGTACATTTGGGTCTTCAAGGTAACAATCAGTTAGGGTAGGAAACTGCTCAATGCCTAGTAACAATTATTTTGTTGAGTTGATGCATTAGGTTTGTCTGCATTATAAATTTTGTGAGGCCTGGTCATTTATTAAAGGTTTTCTAAGTAATGTATTATTTTCAAATTATATTTGGTCTTTTTCTTTCCTAAGGAGAAATGATAGAATTGATCATTTCAAATCAATTATTTTGTTAGACATGTATTCATGTGAAAGCATAGGTCTGGTATAGTTTGGATGGAAAAGATAGGATATAATGTCATGTAGGTGTCGTAATGTTATCTAATTTTTTGTACATGCATTTTGTGGATAATTTTATAATGTAAGGGCTTTTGGAAGTCATAACTTTTGACTTATTTGGGCTGAAATTTTATATAGAGATGCATTATGAGGAGTGTTTGGATTACCGACTGAGCACAATCGGATCTCGTTTCAACACTTTTTCGGGACCAAAATCTTTTATTGGGGCCCTCAAAATCAGCTTTTACTATTTTTTTCAGGTTTTAGAAAGTTGTTTTCTTTAATAACTTAAAACTCACGCATCCAATTTGATTGTAAGTTGAAAATTTGTGTCACCATAGTTGTAGGGATATTTGTGGAAAAATCTGAGCTCAAAGGGATAAGTATGCAAAATTATTAAAAATGGCAAAAAATGACAATTGTTAAAAAATTGCCAAAAATAGTAATTTTTGGATTGTCTTAGATTTTTTATTTTTTTATGAGGATTTTTCCTGCATTGTAGAGCAGAGAGGAATAAGAAAACAATGTGGGTTTGAAGCAAATTTTTTTGTTTTATGGATTTGATTCAAGATTAATGAAAATATCATGAATGGTTGGTTTGGTTGCATCATCTTAGTCTAGATGGATAGTATCTTTCAATCTAAATATGGTATCTTTGTTGAATTATTCTATCAATAGAAAAAAGTTATCTTGAATGTTGGCTTATATTGCAACTTAGTTCACATTTAAATAAATACCAAAAGAGTGGGTACAAATGTAGGTAATCACTTGTTAATATATTATTAAAGGATACACTGTAAAATCCATTTGGCATATATATGTTTAATCAAGGATATAAATTGGTATAGGATGGGTTGTCATCCTATTTTTAACATAAAGGGGTAAAAATATTATTAAACCAAGGACACATTACAAAGCAAGGCCATTAAATGGCCCTATCAAGTTCAACCAAGTGATCCAATTGATGAGACAAATCCGGGGGCAGATGGCCCTGATCCACCAAATTCCAATCATGCATATGATCGGAAGCCCATTTAGCCAAACAATCAGCCACACCATTCCATTCACGGGGAATATGGTTGAAAGTAACATGCTCCAGAGATGCACAGAGAGTGAGAATTTGTTCAACAATCAAAGCCAGCTGCCAGCTCACATTATCCATATACTGCCTTTTCAGTAAGTTCACCACAACCTGGGAATCAGACTCACATATGATCCTTCGCCAACCCAACTGACTGGCCCGCTCCACAACCACTAAAATAGCCTGAGCCTCCATAAGATTATTCGTATGAAGACCCTTATACACAGAGAAAATAAACTGAACATCCCCTGAGCTATCATGACCCACACCTCCAATGCCAGCATGACCAGGATTACCACGAGAAGAGCCATCCGAGTTGATTTTTAAGACTCCCAAGGGAGGAGGTGTCCATCTTCCCTCCCTATTCACCTTTGGGGTAGGATGCCTACATCTATTACGCATGAGTTGTCGTTGCGGAGGAGGAAGATGAAGACGAATACAACAATCAACATCTCGAGGGTCCACCCGCATAGTCATATCACACTTAGCCGCAATAGTTTCTCCTAAGGAGTGTAAAATTTTCCTCCAAAGGTGAGGAGCCATCAGCCGCAAATCCTGAAAGATCCACCTATTCCTTTCCAACCAAAGATTCCAGATAATAAAGGAAGGCCCAATAGCCCAAGCAGCCTGGAGAAAGGAAGTAGAAACAGGGGCCCTGCCCCATCGTTCCCCAAATTCCACCAAAGAGGAAACATGCCAGCAGGCCGTATTCCACACCCCCCACCAGAAGTGCCAAATCTCCCTAGCATAGGAGCATTGGGAGAAGATATGGGATACACTCTCTTCACAACCTTGACACAAAACACACATAGAGGGGCCTTGAAAACCATGCTTACATAAATTATCCCAAGTGAGACACCGATTTTGGGCCACCAACCACATAAAGAAGTTGCACTTGGGCCATGACAACTTGTGCCAAACATTCTTCCACCAAGGGACCTCAATGTCCCCAAACAACTGCCTACCAATCTGTTTATAACCAGCAACCACAGAGTACTTTCCAGACAAGTCTGAACCATCCCAAGCCAAAACATCAGGTCCTCTCAAAGAATTACAAGCACGGGATGCCAAAAGTTGGGAAAGCTCACGCCTATCCCCCTCAGACCCTCCTGGAGGCCACTCAGAAGGGTGCTTCCAACGAAAACGTAGAACCAAACCATCATGTTGCGCCACCTTATAATGCTCCACAGTATCCCAGCCAGCTACACTAAAAACCTCAGAAAGAGGCTGGAGATGAGGAAAAGAAGAAAGAATAGGAGGGTGACCATCCCAGGAATCTAACCAAAAAAGAGCCTGTGAACCCGAATGACAAATCCAAAAAAGAGCATCCTTAATCAACTGCGCCCCCACTTTCAAAGTATGCCAGATCATAGAACCACCCCCCTCCAGAGGATAGCGAGGGATCTCAAAAGAAGCAACACCCCGAAGATATTTAAGGTTGAGAATACGAGCCCATAACTGGTGCTCATGGGTGCACTAGCGCCAGTATAGCTTAGCAGCAAGAACTTTCCCATTCAAAATAGCAGAGCGTAAACCAAGACCCCCCTCCTGCTTAGGTCTACACACCGATTCCCACTTAACAAGGCTCCATTTTGAAGACAATAAATTACCGCTCCAAAGAAATTGACGAGAAAGAGCATCAAATTCCTTAAGGAAATACATAGGAGCCGCTTGAACAAAGCACCTGTAGATGGGAAGGGCCTGGATGACAGACTTAAGAAGAGTCAATCTAGCTGCAGAAGACAACCAACGATGGGTCCAATGAGTAACCTTTCGCCTAAGCTTATCAAGCAACTGCTGCCAAGAAGATCTGGGCAGACGGCCAACAGTAAGAGGAATACCCAAATAAACGAAGGGAAGAGTCCCAATTTGAAACCGCAGAATGGCAGCAATCCTATGCTGGATAGCTTGAGGAGTATTAAAGAAGAAAATAGAAGACTTTTGCTCATTGACTCTCTGGCTCAAAGCCGCCAGGTAGATGTCCAAAGTTTTCCTGAAGAAATCAGCCTCCCTAATACGAGCCAGACCCATAAGAGAGGTATCATCCACGAATTGGAGATGAGAAAGTGTAGGCAAGCCCATCCCCCACTGCCAACCATGAATCAAGCCATGTGAAACCTGAGATTTAAGAAGACGGCCAAGCCCCTCAGCCAGAATAATAAACAAATAAGGAGAGAGAGGATCCCCCTGACGAAGGCCCCTAGTAGCCCCAAAAAGCTCAGAAGGCTCCCCATTCATAATAACCGAAAAGGAGGAAGAAGTCACACAACTCAAAACCCAACTCACCCAATCAAAGGAAAAACCAAAGGCCAGCAGAATCTTCTGAAGAAAACTCCATTTAACTCTGTCATAGGCTTTGGCCATATCCAACTTGATAAACATAGACCTTATTTTTAAAGTATAACTATGATTCTTTATTACTATTTGAACTCCAAACTAAATGGTACAATTTGTTCGTCAATTAAGCATGGGAAATTGGGCATATGTCCTTAAGACTACTATATCATTGATTACTAAATTGTTTGCTAGAAATTAGACAAAGGTAAGTGATACTTGACTCTTAATTGGAAGTCTTTGATGTCACAATTGGGTAATAATGTTTGTGGAGCTTAATATATATTTATAACTAAACTTGAGGACTCATTGCTGTCATAGTATGACAAGATAACTATCACATATTTTTAGAAAATATAATGATTTAAGCCTTGAAAAGTTCTATTAAAAGGATTTCAATTGAAGAGGGTTTGATCAAACCACCTTAGATCAAAAACCCTTGGATAGAACCCTGCTAGTTTTAAACCATATCTATAATGGAGTCTCATTTACACCTATCAAAATGTTGATAAAAGCCCACTTTTGATTTACCTTGTGAGGATGAAATGAATTCATTTAAACATTATTTTTTGTAAGTATGTAGTCCTTATTATAAGATTCCCAAAAAGTATAATTTTAAATATATTTAATTTGATTATTGTATTTATTTTTTATTTCTTGTGAATGTAGGTGTTTCACTGAAAATGAAGCTCTTTGTTCTGCACATGTGAAAAAATAGCAAATTATAAAAAAAAATCTGAAAAATATATGTGCACTTGATGTTGATGTCCTTGATTCAACAAAAAAAATTGAATTTCGATACATTTTCAAAATTTAATTAAGAAAAAAATACTCAATAAAACATTATGAAAGCAATTGCATGCACTAGATATTGTAGTTATGAATCTAAATTATAAAAAAAAAAAAAAGAAAGAATTTTATCCTTCATAGAAAAAAAAATCATGTGTTAGCAAGTACACATAAATCTTTTAAAATGGTATTTACTGTTAAAAGCTAGTTTTCACATGAGATGGAAAAAGAAATGCAATTTGATTCCAAATATTTTTAAAAATATATATATTTAGAATCTACAAAAAAAATGTCACAAGTCACTAGTTTGCATCATCTTTAAATTCCTCATGGTTTAGCAACTATAGGTGTCTGAAAGTGAAGATTTAGTTAAAAAAATTCAGTTCAATGTCAAATTTGGCCAAAAAGTGTAAACCACTATTGTGGGATCATCCTATATATTTATAACTAAACTTGAGGACTTATTAGTGGCACAGTATGACAAGATAACTATCATTTATGTTGGCATCAATAATTTTAGCATCTCATACCCTTGGCAAGTATGATTAGGGATGTAAGGAACTAGTCCAACCCTACATTTAAGCTAATGGATTCGTGTGAACCAAGATAATTTCTTGTTGAGTAATAATCCTAGCCCCATGCCAGGATGAGATAAACATATAAGAGATTCAAGATATTTAAATTGAATTATGCATAATAATGGGTGGGTTTGATTCAAGACCTCAATATCCTTAAGGAGAAGTGGCATAGTATATGTCAACTACTCAATTGTGAATCCAGTTACATTTTCATATCTACTATTAAGTGTTATTAATTTATAGGAATCATTAATGAAAGCTTGGTTATGGAAACCTATGCATATGTCCTTTGAGAGATGTCATAACTACATGTGACTTTGATCACGTTTGGAAGTGGGTATGTAGGCAATCCTTGGGTGAAGGATGCCCCTATGATCTCTAGTCTGTAGGGGAAGGTTTAGGGGGTAGCTCCAAGGTTTGGAGTTGTTCCTAATCTTGTTTGATCTTTCCTTTTCAGTAGGCTTCAATTTGAGGTTGAAATTGGTATTAGATGGTTATGAATGATTTAGGAAACTTGATAACTCATATCTAATAATGATGTAAAATTTGGCTAATAAGATGTAATGAGGTGGAAAATAGATTTTCTTATGGACTATGGATGGTTCACTTGTTGTAGCTATGTGTTTGATTTTCGAGGTTGAGCTTGGGATGACATTCCTTAAAATTTCAAGGACTATTACACATGCAAGCAACAAATTTAAGTACTTTTGAGTAAAGTTGGATATTTTGCCTTTGCATCTTTCTAATAAAGAATGTTTTTCTAATAGTGTGTTCTAGTTAAAAAATTTGAATAATGTGAGTGGATTTGGTTACTTTATAGTTGGTGATTATTTATGTCTACATGTGGAGGAGAGGCCATCTCATGTGGGTTCAATTTGATTCTTATGTGTTTGTAAAATTCAACTCCAAACCTATATGACTATGTATAGATTCATGAATCACCTGATTGTGATATACATATCTAGGTCCACTTGACCAATACTTTTGAACCCCTATGATGTGTAGACTATGTGTACATGGCTATGAGACCCCCTGCAAGTCATAATCAGGTTTGATATTGGAGCAGCTAGTAGGTTGTCATTGGGCCATGCCAATGATGAATACCTAGAGCTATTGTTGTATCTTAGGACTAGTCAACATTCACCTAGTTCATGGAGGTGAAGGATTGTCTAGAACTATCCAGGATGTGATATTGGACCAATTGAGCCAGTTGTTACCCCTACCATGCAATTAACAGAAATAGGAGCTAACCATTGTATCAAGAGGGTTAGTAGGTAGTCACCTATAGCACTAAGGTGATTGATGCCAAATCCTACCCATATTGTGAAGGGGTTAGTTGACAATATCACCAAGGTCACTAGATGGTATACGATGGATGCTACTTCTTCCTAAGTGGATAGACTTGTTGTTAGTGGCCTTGGGTGATAGATGTTGGAATCCACCAACTCAATGGTTCAATAAGCTATGAGAATCTTGTTAATGGTCTTGAATGATTTTTTTTGCTAGAGTAGAATTATTTTTTAATTATTTCCATATTTTACTTTATGTAGTAAGCCACCTTAAATGGCGATGTGTCATTTGGAGAGTAAGTTGAACTCTTCAAAGATATGTGGCACTTCTCATTTGCCATTTGGTGGAGCATTCGTGCCACCTTGAGTTGAGCACTCCTACAGTGACTGAAACTCGTGATCCTACATGTACAATCTTTCTCATTGCTTTTAACATCAATCTATTTGCAGATTGCTTTCAGCGTTGTGTGCTTTCCTTGTGTTTTATTCTACCAGAGTTGGCACTAGCTCTCATCCAGATCGATCCTCCTACACCTACATGGTATCAGAGCTTCTTTTGGTTTGTTAGCTGGCTCGAACTTGTGAGTTTTTTGCACATTCATTTTGTGTTTTGGTCGTTGTTTGTGTTTGTTTTGGAAAGTGTTTTCAGAGGCCATAAGCTCTCTGCATGGCGCTAGTATTTCTCTGCAGGACATTATACAAGGAAAAAATTAGCAATGAAGAGGTTTGAAGCTTCCATTGTCCCTATTCTGCGTGCGTGGAGATTCTTCTCTTTGCTTGGGCGTGTGAGAAGAAGATTATTCATTATCTATGTTCTTTACCTTTGCGTGGGTATCTGTTTTCTCTATGAGAGAGTGTGTGGGAGGAAATATGGTGAGCATAAAAGAACATCACAAGGATGCGTGAAGGGTCGAACTTGCAAGACATCAAATCTGCGACTGGCATGTTGAGATACACAACCATTTGTTTGGTTTTGTAAGTAGAGACGTTCATGTGCACAAGTTAAAAAGCAGAGATTCTATTTCGCCATACTCTGAAAGATGCAATGGAGCAATTGGTGGGGAGGGCGGAGGTATGTAATCCCAACACCCCCTTGATTACTCAGATATTATAACAATGGTTCATCTTCGTAAGATCATGTATGTTGCTTCATTTGTTGCTTAAGACATTTTGTCACATTGAGAGCTCGAGTTTTCGTCAGTGTTTCGATTTGGTAGATAACATAGATCTTCTATTGGTGGCCTCATTTTCAATCGGTTGCAGCAGTGTTACCACGATTTGATGTTAACAGGTGTGATTGTTTCAATGGTCGTCCCATCGGTATGGGAGCTCGCCCTGTTGTCAAATCTTGGAAATTATGCTCCCAACGAAATCGAATGAGCTTCCCTTTCACACCACAAATATTTGACCCCATTTCTATAAAATCGGTGGTAAAATTTCGACAACGAAAATGAATGGCTAACATTATTTCCATCATCTTGTTGAAGTTAGCCCACTCGATTCGAATAGGGAACGCCTTTAGCGTAATAAAAAAACTCAAACTTTTTAAAAATTAACTAAAATTATTAACACTAATTATTGAAAAAGTATGAAATAACCAACACCCACTAAAATTTTGGAAACTTTGCAAACTTTCTTTTACAAGTTGTTTGTAATTGCCACCAATCTTTGACTGCAATTAGTTCTTTGTAATTCTTTATATATGTTTTAACTCAATAATTATAAAAAGTATAGTGAACTTCCTCCATGAAACCACTACCTTTTTAATTAGATTTTAAATAGTTAATAGTGATTAAAGGTTATTAAAGAATCACTATGTTTTGAATTTCAACAAATTTCCTAAATAATTGTCAATCTTATTTAATTTTTTTATTTTACTTAATTAGAAGAGTGAAATTGATTAAATTAGTTTGTACTCTACTCCAATAATTGTTCACTATGAATCAAAACTGTACATACTACTTTATCAGTGTGTGGTATGTTTTTATAATCTCCTAGTTTGTATGTTGAAACTCATTAGATTATTCACATATTGCAATGAAAGTGCATTACTTGTGTCAAGTACGAGACATTGTACATATAAATTTCCTCTCAAAAACATTGTACGAGAGTGTGTAAATGCATTTCGGCCTCTGCAAATTTTTTTGCCACATGTATGGTTTCAAGCAACTCCAAATAGTTAAAATATGTTATTAAATTTGTCTAATTCAGCGACGAAAATGAATGATCGACAATATTGTCATCTTCTTGCATCCCTTCTAAGGTGATTTGAATCATCAATGGTTGAAGTTAGCCCGCTTAGTTCAGATAGGGAATTCCTTCGACATAATTATTTAATGTACTTAGAGGTTTATGTTGCTTTAACAGTTAGCAATTTACATAAATGTTAATTTTTTTAACATTTAATGTAACTATTAGCAATTTGTCAAGGTTCATCAAAGTGCTTAAAAGGAGGGGGCGAAGGGAGGGTGATCTTTTTCATTTTTGCATAACTTGCAAATCATAAGTCAAAATTTTGATTGTGAATAGTCAACAAAAATCTCTTTTCGTTACTAAGACTTTAGCATTAAGATGATTTGAAAATTATGTTGTTTAACACATATTTTGTCTCCTCACTCAAAAGGAAAGCTTTAAGTTTCTAAGTGCAACTTAGGCAAATAGAAATTAGCTACTCAAATTGAGTATTTTGTTTATGCACTAAAACATATAAAGTGTCAAATTCAAGGAGGGATCAAAAGAATAATCAAGGGGGTTGTCAATTGTGTTGTGCCTTGTACACTTTATATTTTTTCTTCTATGATTCTAAGTTTACAATCAAAAGAATAGAAATTTGGCATAATAAAGTGATAAAGTCTTTAGGTTTCTATGCATTAATCTATCTCCATAGATTCTATTATATGTTGAGGCCTTGAAAACTCCCAACAAAGTTTTGAAAGCACTTGAAAATATTTTTGGGAAGGTTGACGAACTAAGGAGCCACGAGATATAAAATGACCTCATAACATTAGATTGATCCTCCTTAGGAGAAGCAACAATCCCATTTGAAACTGAGCCTTTAACCTTTTCCCCACTATCAGCCTCTTTCGTTCTATCCCCAAAACCATCATCAAGGATCTCCTTATTTGTCCCATTCCCTTCTCTGGAGGGCTCATTGTTTTATACCTTAACTAACTAAGAAACCCCCATAAATTCAACACCCATGGTAGAAAAGAAAACATTTGAACTAACTTTAGAAAACATCTGAACTAACTTTAGTATACAAATCCACATTGGAGAGAACTCTCTTCTGATCCTTTCCCAGCAAGGAATCCACCTTAGATTCAACACCAGAAGCAAAAAAGAAAACATTAGAACTAGCTTTAATAACCAACGGTTTTTTCTATTTATCCAAAATTGCATTAGAATTTTTGGAAGTATGAATCTTGCAAGCATCACACAAATGACCAAAACATCTATAGTTTTGGCAAAACACATTAGCATTCTCATATTCGATAAGTTGAATCCATCTCCCATATTTCGAATTTAAGGCAATACTGGTAGGCAAAACCGAGTTAACTGCCACATTCTCACAAATCCTTGCAAAGACTAGCCTAGATTTTTGCTTGTTGACCTTGACAACCACCAACAACGTTCCAAAGGAATTAGCGATTCCCTGAAAGACCTTGTAGTCTTAGAACTCCGAAGGGATACCAAGAAGGCAAATCCGGGTTAGAGCAATAGAACCCAGATCCGCTAAAGGATCAAACCTTCGCTTCCACTTACATCTAGTGAGAAATTTTTTAAAACCATTAACATAAGACCAGGGACCCCTCATTAATACCTTGAGCAAGTCCTCATGCACAACAAAGCTAAAAAGAAAAATCCCAACAGCCATTGCACTAATACTCACACTACCTTTTAGCTTCCATTTCGACTTAGCCCACTTCCTAACCTGATTTATGTTTGGGTGAAAAGCATGAAACTTACCCACAAGATCCAGTTGCAGGTCTACAATAGCATCCTCCAAAAGATCATCTAGCACAGAGACTTGTAGCCCTTCCATTGAAAAAGAAATATGCAAAGCAACAACATCCTTCGCTTTGTCCATACTAGGAGAATAGCCACCCACAAGCTTATCCACATATGAGGTAGGGTCCTCCTCTGAGAAAAACAAATCGAGGTCATAGGCCAGAGAAGAGATAGATGACTGCAAACCCTTGCCAAAGGAAAAAAAAAAAGATTCCCCCAAAGTATACCACTAGAAATAGCAGTCTTCAATGTGGGAGGTTGTTAGGACCCCCCATCAGATAGGCACATGGACCAAAGTTCTCAGAAGTGACAAAAAATTTAAAAACCAGAGCTCTCTAAACCCCAGCGTAACAACTAATGGTGCTCAAGATAGTGTTGCTCTAGGAGATAATGCTAGCTTGTGATATGAAAATGCTCTACTCTTGATAATTTTTTTGATAGAATAAGCAGGGAAGGGCCTTGATCCCATGGAACAAAAGCAGATCAAAAAGAACAGTCAAGGTGCGAAACAACACCACCAACCAAACCAAAAAATAGCTTCAGGATGGCACGTAGGCCCAAATATTAAAACCATTGCTATAGTCTAGCCAAAAACTATCAAAAACAAGTTACTACCAACTAAATTAGAGCTACGAAGGCCATTAATTA
>VDFB02183675.1:0-14987 GCA_007258455.2 Sequoia sempervirens
ATAGCTAACCCAAAATTTATGGTAAAAACAAAATCACAAGACAAGAGAATCATGGAGAAACCAAAGTCTCATCTACCATCAGTGATACCAACCCTTAAAAATTCGATCCACGAGGTCATTCTACCCTTGCACAAATCCAAGATCCAATAGGACCTTATGAGATATAAGACATTACAAACAACCCACTTCAACTTACTAAAGAGGAACTCCTTGATTATGAACAAAATCATCCTACTTTTCTCACGTAAAATTTGACACTAGGGTTAACCCAATCTATGATTCAACCAACTCCACCCCTTGTGCCAAGTCAACCCTTAACATCTAGTCTTGCAACTAGGCTAGGAACCAACCTTGGTCTCACTTCATGCCTAGAAACAAACACAACTGTGTATTCACAACACGACCATTCAATTAATCGCCAACCTTCCCCAAAACACAAGTTGGATACCAACATTTGACAAACTAGTTACATTCCATGACACCACAACAATCTCAACATTTCGAGCACAACCATCTTCATCCATCACCACAAATACCCCAAGTGTGTCTAATGTTATGCAAGGTAATGTGGACCAAGTGCCTCAAGTAGGAAAACAAGGGAAAGTTAACACCCTCACACAAGTGAGACCCTTAACAAGTGGTTCCAACAACCCCATTGACACATTGAAACAAGTGGATACCCAAGCTACTCAATTCAATCCACCATCCACATCAAACCCATCTGTTATTGACTCAAATCAAAATGACACCTTGGTTACGAACCCCATCAACCAAGGAAATACCTTGATTGCATCCCAAGCACAAGGAAATCCCCAAAGCATTGTTCAAGGGAATCTTTTCAATCAATGGAATCAAGGTCGTAATGTGCCCTTAACATTGCAATATCTAATGGCACCATCATAATCTTTCCCCTTCTCCCCTATGTCATGCAAAATTAAATGGGACCTCAAATTTACATTCCTCCACCTCAATCCACTATCTTACAAGGAATGTTAAACCAAGGGAACCCCCAACCTCTCATCAACAACCCGTAACCCACCGAAAACATAAAAAACCCAAAACCCTTTGCAAATGTCCCAAAAATCAAACAATCCTACATTGCAAGCACATGCCTTAGCTTTACAGCAAGAACAATAGGATTATTAGCAAGCAGTCCAACAACAACAACAACAACAACAATAGCAAGCAACCTTAGTAGCTCAACAACAACAACAATCCTGACAACAATAAGTAGCCTTAGTAGCACAACAACAACAAGCACATCAAGTAGCCTTAGCAACACAACAACAAAAACATCAAGTAGCCTTAGCAACACAACAAGAACCCTTAGTAGCCCAACAACAACAAAGTTCCTACTATAATCCTCAACATAATATCATCAACCCAAATGCATTAGGAACATATACATCGACACCACAGTCACCTTCATAAAATCCCACACCACCATACAACAACCCACACCACCATACAACAACTTATCATATTAAAATCACATGTACAACCCATCTGCCATCCCACAATACACAACTTATGTCCCTCCACCAAACCTGCAAGATGATCTAGCATCGCAACTTAAGGTGTTATCACAAGAAATGTAGGATCTCTAGATGGGCAAGACGAAGAAGCCTCATACACAGAACTTATGTTCATATCCATTCAATCAAAACATCACAATGGCATCGTTCCCTCCTGATTTTGAAATCCCCAAATTCAATAAATACAAAGAGAGAGGAATTCATGTGGATCATATCAAAGAGTTTAATGTCATGTGTATGGAGGTTGTCTATAATGAGTCTTATTTGATGCGCCTTTTCTCACGAATTTTAACAGGTTCTGCCATGCATTGGTTTTCTCAATTGCCTTTAGGCATCAAAAATTTCCAAGAAATCATTGACAAATTCATAGATCACTTCTCCTTCAATCTTGACATGGACATAAGCTTAGAAGAGTTGTATACTCACAAACAAAAAAAATGAGAATCTTTCGCTAATTTCTTACAATGATGGAGGCAAAGAGCTAGTAAAAGAAAGTGGCCACTTCCCGATGAACAACAAGTGAGAATTATAATTGCAAATTTTGATCCAAATCTATCCTTCCACTTGAAAATGTAATGCATTACCTCTTACAATGAGCTTGTCCCCAGATCCCTTAACATCGAGAGAGCCCTAATCTCACAGGGAAACATGCAAGTGTATAAAGACAACCGCACATCCACTAGTTTTAATGATAAGCCTTGTTGTTGGGCTAAGAACAAGAATGTTACTAGTGATGGTGTTATTAATGCAAAGGTAGTCTTAATTGCTCCTAGGCAAGAAAACATGCAAACCATGAATACACAACAACCATACATGCCATCATCGAACAATCAAACAACAATCAACGCCGCAAACACTCAACATGGACAACAACGAACGAATAGTGCTCCTAAACAACAATTCAATCACTTGGGGGAACCTTTGGAGGATGTGCTGAAAAGGTTGATATAGTCTAACTTTATCAGAATCCCAAATTTCTCAAACTATCAAGAGCCACAAGTCAAACCTAGTAGCTATAGAAACCATCATTTTTGTGAATTTCACTAATACAAAGGTCATAACACACCAAAAAAATTTAGACTCAAACATCTAATAGAAGATCTTATTGAATAAGGAGACATTGATGTTGATAAAAAAATATAGGAATGAAAATTAGAAAATTTACACAAACCCTATGCTTAATCATACAAAAGAAAAAGATGTAGGAAATGCATCAACCTCAAAAAATGTAAACAAATACCCGTGATACCACAATGGGGCAAATTTATTTATCACAACATGAGGAATCAGACATGCATCAAGATACTATTTTAAAACAAAGTCCAAAATCAACAGTATTTAGCAATATTTTATACCATAATGACATCAAGTGGATATCATATTGTGATATCTCTCTCACATATGATTCAATGATTGGGCATGTTGAAGAAGTTCCAAATGAGCCAAAAAAATTCTTTGTTACACCTGTACCCACAAACTATTGCAAAGAGTCTTTTATCGATGATCTATCATCCACCCAAGGATCATGTCAAGAGGAGGCTCTTGAGGATAACAAAAGTTACTCTGAATTGAGTTAGGATCAAGAACCCCTATCCCCAGAGTTTTGCCAAGAGCTAAGGGATATCTTCCAAACCATTTTAAACTGCAAATATGTCCTCAATATCACCCCTGAGATGTTTCTTTCTGATGGACATATAGATGTTATTCATCCAAAACATGAGTCTCCCACTCTTGATATTCCTACACAAGTGCAATAAATGGTCGAGATTCTTGATTCTTACAGTGATTGTGCATCATCAACATCTTTTGAATCAACATCAACATCTTTTGAAGTAGTATCAACAGATACTAATGTCATAGAACCAGAGAAAATAGTTCATATTCCTGAACAATAGGAGCCCATAGCAATATCATGTGTTCATGACAAGTCATATTCAGTGGCTATGGATCAGAGGATACATTATAAGGGCAAAGGATTAGGTATTGATCATACCTTCACAACGCCGAGGGTAATCTTGTCTACAACAAACATCAACATATGGGGCACAAAGGATCCTTATGGTAAAAATTTTGTCAGCACTACAACTAGTTGTATCATGATTTGGCATTCACCCATAATCTCATACACAAACTAGGACCAACGTAAACAGAAGAAATCCTATCTAAGAAAGGAAAAGATCATCAAAGAAAATGAAGTGATAAAGCAAAAAGGAAACATCAAGTACAAATGGATACCAAAGTAAAATAAATAAAATCATCCCTCCAAAACTCCACTAGTCAAAGAAACTATGGGGAAAAATCAAAAAGGGAAGTGTATCCATCAAAAGAGTCCTCAAATACAAAATTAGGCTTCTCAAGCAAGGAACAAAGTATATCTAGTGGTTGGTCCTAATTCCATGAATACCTCTATTCCCACCCACCCATCATTACGCATCTTCCCAAGTTTGGAGAGTCAAAGGTTCCAAACCATCAACCAATACATCTCATATTCCTTCATACATGTCACCGTCCACTCCATTCATGATATCTAATTCTCGCATTCACCATGTGTTGGCAGCTACTCTTCATCATAAGGATTCTGAAGGAACTTTATCGCGATGTGCGCACATAGACAAGGTTAATTCTAGTATCCACAAGGCACATCAGAGTTCTTCAAGGTTGCACCCAAGTTCTCGTATCTTAGCAAAGCAGCTTCTTCAAGCATGATATCACTGGCACATTATGACAATTCCCTCTACATCAATGCCACTGGGTGATTCAACATGAGGGTAAAATTTTCAAAAACTCTTGAAAAAATTAAAAAATAAAAAAAGAAAGAAAATAGTAAAAATAAAAATCATCCTCTAGTGAAAACCACTACGATGGCGCTTTAGGCAAGTATTATGATTAAAACCTAGCAAACAAGCGTCATGAGTAGAATCGAGCATCTATATGGTCCTTCTCAAACAAAATCATCTCATCCTTGTCATGATAAATCTAATGTTCCCTCCATCCATCAAATCTAGATTTATCATGTAGACACGTAAAAATGTACCAATTGATCCTATACACCTGATCCTGATTACGAACACTGTTTTGTCCTGAATCATCTCCTTTGCTAGTCATTTAATTAAATATCCTTTATTTGATTAAATTCATCACATTTCATCTCTTAATTAAATAAATCCCCTTTTATCTGATTAAATCATCATCTCCTATTAATTAAATAAATCATTTTGTTTAATTAACCTTGCCATCCCTCTTTTAATTAAATAAATCAATTTTATTTAATTAGTCTCTAAGGTCATTCTATTAAAATAAATTAATTAATCTTTATTTGATCTAACATCATCCTATTTAATTAAATAAATCAAATATTTATTTAATTAAGTCTAAATCCATTTTCTTCTCATTTTGATTTAAATTAATCCAAAATTCTAAGTCAAAATGGTCAAATCAACTAATCTCCTTTTAAATTAATCAAATCTTGATTAATCTTAGTCTTAATCACCCAAATCCTCTAGATTTTGCAACTTGCTCATGAAAATCATTTTAATTGATTTATTAAATCTCCTTTTTCTTTCAAAAATGCATCAATGATGGAATATTCTCCAAGTTTGAATTCTCCCCCCAAAAGGACTTGTCCTCCAAAATGGCATTTATATCTCTCACAAGTCCTTTTTTCTTGAGCCAAGTGGCATTAACTCCATCTTTCATCTCATCTTTCAAGACATCTTTTAAATTTCAAATTCCCCCCTCTTTGCACATTGCCCAAAATGTGTTCCACCTCCTTCCATTAGCATCTTTACAAGTGGCACTTTGTTATTGGTCCATCTTTAATCCCACATTCATCTTATTCTTCAATCCTCTATCCTTCTTTGTTATAAATAGAGGCCTCCTCTATTTCATTTGATCATCCACAATCCATGTAAGATTACCATGCTCATTTGGATCCACAATATTAGACATTTTCATCCACAACTTCATGCAAAGTCATAATCTTCAGATTTTGAACTTTGTTCATTGATCATTCATCTATTTTCAAGTTTTATAGCTAGGTTATACAAGATTTTCTCCAAGGAATCATCAAATCTTCACCAAGTCATCACAAAGCTTACAAGGGATTGGAAAAGGGCCATTTTCCACATCAAAATGGCACCAACTCCCCCATGGGATTAAGAGTTTGCTTGCTTTAATAGGATTTATTAACTTTCTTTGTTGTGTTCTTCATTTATTTCCTATTTTGTGCATTGTAAATGAATTATATGGGGAATGATATTTCTAACTTGCATATTGGACTAATTATGTGTTTTTTCTTCGTGTCTGTGCAGGTATAGGATCACCATTCACATTTTGGCACTAGAAGGAGGGTGAATCTTTCAAAATTAACACTTTTTTTAGTCAGATTCTGTTGTTTTTTATGTTTTTTGTGTTTCCAGGTCAAATAACGTTGCTGGAAGAAATTGTAACACATTTGCGGTCTCTGTTTTTCCAAATAGCACTACTAGTTTCACTAGAGCACCATTCAAATCCTTAAACATTGTCATTTTTGTTCCAACGTCACTGTTTGGACCCAAACAACGCCACTACAAAGGGCGCCACCTTTGTTTTCTTACTTTTTTACTCAAACTTAAAATGGCCATATCTTGGTCATTTTTTAATCTTTTTCAGAGCTTTTTTTTTTTAAATGGGGTAGAATTTTATAAGCTATCCAATGGTGTAAGTTTTTCTCAACTTTGATAGAGTTAAAATTTTCAAATTTTCACCTAATGTAAAATCATAATGAAACTTGGTCTAAATTTTAGGGTTTTTATGCTTAATAATTTATCTAACCCTCATATCTTCTTGTTTCTTGATTTAATCTAACATTTGGAGCTTGTATTGCAGGTTTTAAAGGATCATGGAGCATGGAAATTAAAGAAAAAGCATTATCAAATGATTGTAGCAAGTGTTTTTAAACACTTTGCTGAGAAAGTATAGTCCCTTTTCTAAGGACTTTGTCATCTTCATGCTTTTAGGACTCACCAATTTTTGTTTGGGCTTAAAAAGAACAAGACAAAGGGATTAAAAAGAACCTTAGGCAACTTACTATATTTTTTTTAAGGCTTAACAATTGAACAAACAAATTTCACATTTCCTTTTGGTGCTTCAAAAGAATCCAATTCTTGCTTTGAAGGGTTAAAATGAATATGTGCATTTATGTTTTGTAATCTCTTATCCAAATAAATATCATCTAAAAGACGTATTTGCTTCTCTCGCGCCTCATGGTGATCTTGAGAATCAAAAGGCTTTTTGTGATATTAATTTGTATAAGTGATTGCCTCCACACTTCAATTTGGATTCTTAAAATTGAACAAAATCTTGCGAGTGTGAGTGGAGTATATCGTGTGTGTTCTCTCCTTGTTTCTCAACAAGGATTTATCAAACTACGGATGTGCTTGCTCACTTTTGTTTATCTTTAGAGGGTCTGCCTGTTGGACACCAGGAACACTGAGAGGGGGGTGGTGAATCAGTGTTCCACAATATTTGAATTTTTAATCCCGGATCTTAAACTATCAACAACAATATTTAAAAAGCTTTAATAGCGTCCACAACAAATAAGCGGAAGGAAACATGCATGCACATCAACGAGACAATGTAGACACCATAACACCAAGATTTTTACTATTAAAAGTATGATAAAAGAGGTACTTAAATTTAGGCTTCTGCTGTGAGCTCACTGCTCAAAATACAAAAGAGGACTCACTGTCCAAAAGGAGTTTGGATTCAAACTATTCAAAATATGAACTGAGAAAATAGCATCTCTGAATGCCTAGATTCAATTCCAATGAAGCACATGAAACGGATTTTGGACCTTCTATCCAATTCGTACTTCTGCTCTATTCTGCTCTGCAAAAACCCTTCTACTACATAAACAAAATTCGCTCGATAGATCTTCTGTTATTACCACATGCAGTTGTTCTGCACTTTTTCACACACACACCTTTTCACCACTTCATACATCATATACAAAATGAGTTACCAATCTCATTTTTTTATATCCCTCAACAAATTTTATTATTATATGTCAGCTTCAAATAGAATATAATATTCTTCCACAAGTTGGCTCAAATCACCACTTAGAATTAATGTGTACCCACACAAGTCGGCTAGACTATATTAGGGACCCAAACCAAAATTCCCAACATAAGAAATAGTTAAACACATACTCCTCATACATCTGGAACACACCATACACAACAAGTTAGCTATAATGAGAAAATAAGCAATAAATTATTCTACCAAATCTCCAAACTCGTACATGAATCAACGTAATATCGTAAAACTTATCAAATAGGTAGCATACATGCTTGACAAGCTTCCCTGTGGATCCACGCAACAAAATAATGATTCAGTGAAGTATTCAGATCAACTTACCAACCAGACACTCTATTCTTCATACATTTTGTCAGTAGAATATTGTCTTCTACTTTCCTTGCCTATAGGAACTACTTCTAAACTGTAGACCACACTACTAACTCTAGTCTCCATCAATGAAAATACTAGCAACCAAAAACAATCTCTCAAATCCATATGCCAACACTGCCTTGTGGGAAAAAATCATCACCCAAGAGAATGACCCAGCCGAGAACACGCTAAAGCCAAGCGACTTCTAACGAGTATATAAGTGTGGGTACTTGAGGAAAGTTCAAGTCTCACAAGGATTTTTTTGACAAGAAGGGTGGAATTGGTCTCTTTCCATATAGATGATCCCCAACGAATGGAATGCCTATTCTAGAACCTTTTTTTAGAAGGCCCAAATCCTTAATCTATTTGTTGGTGCAAGAACGGTCGTTCTAAAGCCATCCCACATTTTTATGGCTCTTAGTAGAGATGATAAGTATGCCAATGGGAGTTTCATGGGTACTATGTTTGGCTGACCCAAGAAGTGTGTGCCATGGAGGGGAGTCAGTGTGATCAAGCATCTAATCATCCGCTAAGAGTAGGCATAGCTGGATTTATCCAAGTGGGAACTCAACAAATATTATCTCTCATCCATAAGATTGTGCTTTACTTTGGAATCGAAACACCTTGTTTGATCTAAAACATTGAAAAACAAACATTCAACATGAAAATCAAATTTCAAACCCTTTAGGAGGAGAAAATATCTTTGAAAAAATCCAAGTGCTATTGCTTGACCCTAGGATTTCATCCTTAGAAGCTTCTAAGTATTTGGATTTACATCTCAATTTTCTCTCACTAAAGTCAACACTAGGTAAATTTTTCCTTAATTTCCTTCATTTCCACATAATGGACCTTGTGAGATGAGAAGAAATTGGGACATAGACATTCAGTTTGAAACTTAAGCAAGACATTGGTTGTGGTAAAAGCAATTCACTAATCAAGATAAAATTAATTGAATCACTAGTAGAATTTGGAAAATAAATGACTTAAGTGATAAACTTTTAGTCATGTGACTAAACTTTTAGTCACATGACTAGCACACTAACAGAATTTGGCAAATAAATGCATAATTTGGTCATTTATAGAGAGTGACAATTTGGTCATCGGGGTAAAATCGCTAATTGACTAAATAAATGACAATGTCGGACAAGTACAAATGAATGATAAATAGCTTAATATCAAACAAATAAAATGACTAAATAAATGGCCGGTTACTCCTCTATTCTTTTTTCTTTTTGAATTTGATCATAATCCATAGAGCTTAACCCCCTCATGGGACCTACCTAAGCCCGGGCCATTTGGGGGCGGTACCATACACCCTTTTAATCTTGCTATTAGAAATATTTTATTTGATTAATTTTTCATTACTTATGCTTACCATATTTGCGGTGTTCTATTTGGAGTGGCATGCCGTGTCATTATAGTTTCTATTTACAATACGATAGCAACAAAGTGCGAGTAGTCAAAAAGGAAAGAGCATGGGGATTTGGAGAGAATCATGGAGTAGTTATGAAAATGTTAGGATAACAATACTTAGCTAACTAAGGTTGATTTGGGTGTTGAAATTTATGTATGGAGATGGATGTCTAGATTATATATTAGTTTACAACACATGGTTTTTTTTGCACACTCATATATATTGAGTGCTAGGGTTGGAGATATTATCATAATATTTTATAGGTACAAATATATTGCCAAAATATCTCCAACACTATATTGAGTCATATGATCTTCTATAGAGCCTAGTTATATTCTTGATTCAAAGGTTTTACCAATTGACTTCATGTACTACACAAATGTATGCAAAAAATGGACCAAAATATTGCCTAATTGACCTTCTCGACTTCTTTGACATACCCATTGCACACTAAGGTGTGATTTCTAGTTTATAGAACATATAATAATTTAAAAAAAAATCTAAATATATTTCACCATCTTGCAACCCATTGATAGAGGACATCTTAGGGTTTTAATGACGCCCCTAAAACTAAATGTAAAAAATTTAAAAAAATATCTTTCATTTTGTAGATCAAATGTTTTGAAAGAGTGAAATTTTGTGCTTTCAAATAAAAAAAAAGAGGGAAGAAGTTCAGAAAAAAATTAAACGAAAAACACATTTGAAGTTTGGAAAGAGGGAAAAAAATCAAGAAAACAAATCAAATGGAAAAACCTTGTCCTACATCAAACAAGAATTCAGTGAGAAGAGCCATGACTCCTTGTTGTGCTATTCCCCAAAGACGCAAAGATGTGCCCGATGAAGGAGACTACCTGTATGCTTATGAAATTGTTTTACTGGAGTTGCTTTCACCTTTGATGAGCACATCCTAGGTTAGATTATTATTATTTCTTTTCCTTTCGTAAATTAAAAATTCCAAGCATAGTTCATATGTTTCTCATCTTTGTAACATGGTTTTACATGTATTTTTAATGAATCCAAGTGCATATCCTGCAATCATGGCAATACTCATTTTACATACACGTCTGGTTGTAACTATAACATATAACAAATTTCCCCCTTCCATTATGCTTCGATGAATTGCCATACCCTATTCCAAAGCTCTAATTTTAGCACATGCAAGCAAGATGCTAGAAAAGGTTGTTGAGTATGGCTTTACACCTATGAATTACATTTGCTTCAATGCTTCTAAATTCTTTTCAAGAAATCTATTTTGCACATTTCCTACAGTCGGACACATCTCTTTGAGGTAGTTTGTCCTTCTTCGCTTTAATCTATAATGTGGGAGGTCAACTAAACTAGCAAGCTTTTTGTGAATGCTTTAGAAGATTTAAAAATTGGTCTGAACCTATTTTCTGTAGGAATGTGTCCCAGTTCTTGTCCTCCATTTTCCTATGTTTTTTTTTTTCAAATATCATTTCTAGAGGTACTTTTAGACATCCCCTTTTTTTATTCCTGCATTTCTCCCCAATCCTCACTACCTCTTCGAAGGAAAAGGGACTTGAGAAACATAGTTAGTGGTCTACCCACCCGGACTAGCTATCTCCCATGTTGGTGACTTGGTTTTCCTCTCTTGTTAGGAGATGGTTTGGCAAAAGTTTTCATTATCATACTTTGCTTGTCCTACAAAAGTTGTACAATAACCTTCAAAATTTGTTGTTGGTTATTTTTTATGTTGTTAACCCAGTTTGTTTCCTAATATACCTATGGAATTGCCAATTCAATCTAAGAGGCTTTCGAGGAGGACTTGGACCAGTGACTGAGGACTTTAAAATAACCTCCTACACTTTAGGCTCTGTAAGACTCGGGAGGGTGATCCCTTTAGCAATATCAAAAAATTGAAACACATACATAATAGAATATTTCTCAATAGATAATCTCATTTAATGACTCAACATAATAGGATAATATTGAATAGAATTGGCTGTTCATCAGTAATATCAACTACTTGGAGCATGAGATAACCACAACACTATAACACACAGGGATTTAAAATGTTTTTGAATTTTGGAGATTGGGGACCCAACTAAAAACAACAGAAGTATAATACTTGACCGGTGCCAGAAAATGGGCTATGGAGTCATATAACCAACATTCATCCTACAGTGTTGAAAATGTTATGAAGATCCTTACAAATGTTATCACATTATGACAACTAGATCACTGAAGTTTTTTCTAATAACCCTTCTTATAAATCCATCTGAAACATAGTATTCCTGTCACATATGTTAAATCAATTACACTATCCTATGAAAAAAAGGCAATAATAAATGCACCTTGTGCTTCATTAAAGCAATTACATTATTCTCAGAATAGAAGGCAGCAGCATATATCACTCTAATGCAGTAAATGTGCATGAAAAGACTCAGATAATCTTATTATTGAATCAAAAAGAGTAATACATCTCAAAAATGGAGACAATTATCAGCTAAATATAAACATGAGAACATAATTCATAACTGACAATTTCAGATTTAATGACTCAATTACATTTCTCCCAGCTATACAGTTCTACCCAGAGCTTCTGCCTGACTTGCAGAGCTTTCAGAAATTGGAATCCCAGCCTCCCTCTTTTTTTTACAATGAGAGAAGAAAAGAATAAAAGAGAAACAAAAGTAGCCCTAAGATCAGTCTGATCCGTAGATGCCATCCGGAAACTCAATCCATCGTTGATCAACAAGCTGCTCAAAACCTCTCTCATCTCTCTGTAACTGAATTTGACTCTTCATCATTTTCCTTTGTTGTTAGTTGCTCTGCAATAGAAAATCCGCCCATGTGGAGAATCTTCAGATTCAATAGCGCATAAAAAACTCTGCTTTAGTGAAAAATTAGTTTGACTCTTTCTTTGTTTCTTCGCGAGAATATTTGCTTTCATATATTAAAGTATCTCAACTTTAATAATAGGATTTTGAATAAAAATTAAAATTATTGTTCATGCCTTCATTTTCACGTGTCATTCCGCACAACAAAGGCAATTAAATATTTCACATTGAAATATTTAATCACAAAAATTTATTAGACAAAACACTTTGGCTGTTCCCCTTTTCACTTCTCGTGCAATCTCCACTTATCTCATATTTAAAATTATTTGCATCTGTGCAAATATTTCACCCTTTCACTTTATAAAAGTTTACTCCCTTAGATAGAAACACATATTTTAATTTAATCCCATTTTACCTAGCACATAATTTAGAATACCTGCCCTTTTAAATGACTTGGGCCCAACTCACTCAAAATGCATTATTTTTCAAAAGGAGGCATACTAAAGATAAAATTATCCGGCATGATACCATATTTAACATTTTGTATTTTAAATGTTTTGCCTTTTTAAAAGTCAAAGAAAGCTCTTAAAATTTTGAACCATCGACCCGTTGTGTTTCTTCACTGTGCATTTCAACTGAATTTTAACTCCACGTGTCCACAACCCGCAATTTCACGGGAAATAAAGATCATGCCACCTTTTGATTGCGAAATGGCGGGGAATGGTGAGGATTTAGCTACATTCTCATCTGCTTGGTGTGATTGATCTTAACCTTGCATCTTTTCACATTCTCTGCCCTAATTTCTTTCTCGTACTCAGGCTCTGCAACTCGTTTGGCTATATGGAAGCCCTCTCCTGTTCAGCGTGGTTCTCATTTTTCATTGACTGGTGCGGGCTTCTCCTCTGCCTTGTGTTGGAGTGGGACTATGCTTTGTTTATAGTCTCTATTCATGTGCCAGAAATTCCCTAAAGACCCTTTCATAACCCATTTTTGTGTGCAATTTGCATCCATGGCGTCGATCTTTCATCTGGTCTCTTTTACACATTATTTTGTGCATTCTATTCTCTTTTCCTTGAAATTTATAAAAGCCCCTTCAACAAATTTTTCTTTACTAGAAAACACAACCTCCATTAAGCCTTCCCATCACATGGAATTCTCACTCTGAACATAGCCTTTCACCTAATGGTAATGCTTTCAGATTCAATATGAATTGGCCTCATTATGTTTTGATGGTTGTTTTGTGCAAACTGGCGTTCTGCCAAACAGCATTTGATTTGAAAACTTCTCAAAACATTTCAATAAATCTACTCTATGTGAAAGTTGTGCCCATCCTCTGTATTTCTCTATGATTCATTTAAGAATTTCACATTTCTTGTCTTTTTTGGCATATCCTCCACTCAACGCTTGCTTGATAGTTTCAAAAGTCTATTCAACAGATTTATACTGTGTGTGTGCTTTTAGAAGGCCCCACACCCTTTTGCTCTTGATGGAATTCCTTTGACTTGCATGGCATGGCACTTGATGCCAAGAGCATTTGTCTGAAAGTTTGAAAAGTATTCTTAACAAGTCCATTGGGTGTGTTATGCCACAACCATTCTATGCAATGGTGTATAGGTGAGATGCATCTAAAATTTCATGCACCTAGACCTTTGTGGCATTTGAGGATACTCTCATCCACCTTAAATTAGTCTCCATTTGATTGTGCGATTCCGGTTGCCAAAGGTCTTCAATCTTGCTCGAAAGTATCTCTGACTTTCGAAAGCAAATACATTTTGTCATATTTACTGCATTTGGTGCTTCCTTGATGGAATTCCATTCCTTTGTTTTGATATATCTCCCACTCCCTCTTTGGCTGATTGTCTTACATGGACCAAAGGAATGATGGCAAAGATTGTGGGGCTTGGCCTTGCACCTTCCAGTTACATTTGCTTGAAGCTTCTTGAAAGCTCCTCAACAAATCAACTCTACCTTGGTGGTCGTCCATGCCTTTAGCTCCAACGCCAGGTAGACACAAGAAATTTGAAAAATCTCCACTCCTTGGGTGTGTAGAAAATATGCTAATTGCATTTGTCAAAAAGCTTCTAAAAGCCTCTCAACACATCCATTCTTTGAGTACCTTTTAGGATTTCCATCAACTTATTTTTTTATGTTGAAAAACTGCCTAGTGCACTCTTCATAGGGAATAGTTTTAAATGGCAAGGAGGACAAGAGCATGCCAATTATATACATTTAATATAATGGCCTTATTAGATTGAATATCCGGATGATGAACCTTTCTATTCTCATTTGTTTGATGTTCCTTAACTGAACCAAGTATTTTGAAAATCTTGAATGTGGAGAGCCAATTCATCACACAAGCAAGATAAGACTCACCTATCAATATACCTCTTTCCCTAATGAGGCCTACACAGTATATGTATATAACATTGTGTCCCCTACATGGAAATTTTAACTTTATCTACACATAAAATCCCTCGCTTTTACTTACTATTCCTTTTCCATGATAGTCCTGCAGCCATTGTAAATCCCTTCGGTACCCACCTCTTTGCTGATACGCTATCCTCAGATTGTGTGTCACAGGTCAGGTCCCCTTGTGGGCCCGACTAAAAAAAATTCATTTCGAAACAACTTTTCTCCCTAAATTGATCAGGCACAGCTTCTGAGTGCATTAGAAGTTGAAAACATGAAATGGGTTTTCATCAAAACTCACTTTCTGACCTTTTGCAGAATTTGCAAAACTAGACAAGTTGGCTTAGGAATCGGCCTTGAAAACTGGGCAAACGATCTTATTAAGACATAAAAACTTGCAAT
>VDFB02183676.1:0-15353 GCA_007258455.2 Sequoia sempervirens
AAAAATACATACAATATATTGAAATTTAGCAAGCAAATACATAGTAATAGGATAATATTTTTATCCCCATCCTATTTTTAGAGGGATATTATACAACAATATAGTTTTTGGCCAATCCTATTTTTGAAGGATATATATGCTTAATTTGTTCACTTAATTATATTCTAAGCGATTATTATAACAATCACTCAACAAACATATTCATGTCAATCCTATTATCTAAAGTCAGTTTTCAGTTTTCTTACACTCTCTTGAATATCCAACTTGTGAACATTTTCTTTACCTTCAACCCAATATTACATATAGTTCTAATACTAGAAGACAAACAAACTTTATATGTGAACCAAGACACACTTAGTTCAACATGCTTACAAATAGTAGTGTAAATGGCATCACTACACCACTATAGTGGGATATGGCTTGGCTAAATTGTTCCTTTGGTGGGAATTGGATATCACCTCAATTCTTCTTCAAGTGTGACTTTACCTCATAGAGCACCACCATTGATCTTCAATCGATATGGTCCTTACTAAAGAACTGCTTTGCAGGTGGGGCTTTACCTCACCAAAGTACTTCTTAGATGGGGCTCAAATTAATCAAGCCGCTTTTTAAATGGTACTTTAGCTCATTGAACTTCTCCTCGTTGATCAACAACACTAGTCCTTAGTTGGTTGGGATTTGTTGAAAACCTTTTGAACTAAGTTTGTTACTAAGCCATTGATTTATTCTTTGAGTTAGTATTCAACTCAAGATTGGAAGTTGTCCTCCAATATCTTGTGGTCCTCTAGCCTCTTGTGAATTCTCACTTAACTAAATCTGGTTGGTCCATATAGCCCTATGAACCATAGGATGTGACATGAAATTCAATAGTATTCTTGTTGTGTAAATGATATCAAGTTTCCACAATCCATATTGATTATTACTAGCTGATTTTTGGATTTGATTGTGAGATTAGGAAAGGCTCCAGAACTTTGGTTGTTGCAGGAAGGATAGATGGAAATGTTTATCAGCCTAAGGGTGCTAATGGTATGTGCTTTATGACTCAAATCGAAGAAAGTTGGCTATGGCATAGAAGAATGTGTCACATCAAATTGGATGGCTTAGTTAGGATCAACTCTACTCACTTGAGCTATGAGAGAACTATGACAGATTACAAAGCCTATGAATGCAGTTTGCAAGGAATGTCAAGTTGGGAAGTAAACAAGAAAAAGGTTCAATTTCAAAGAATATTCCATCACAAGACCTTTGGAGTTGGTGCGCATCAACCTTTGTGGACCTACAAGAACAAGAAGTTTTCAAGGTGGTAGGTATTTCATGTTATTGATTGATGATTACTTTAGAATGACTTGGGTAACTTTTCTCAAAGAAAAAATAGAAGCTCTAGATAATTTTAAGGAATTTAAAGATATGGTTGAGAATGAAATGGATATGGAAATCAAGTGTTTGAGATCTGACAAAGGTGGAGTTTACCTCCAATGAGTTTAACATTTTTTGTGAAGATCATGGAATATAGAGACATTTGTCAGCCCCTAATACTCCTTAGCAAAATGGAGTGGTGGAAAGGAAGAATAGGACTATTCAGGAAGCAACAAGGAAAATGATGAAGGAAGAAAATCTATCGGATGTCTACTAGAGAGAAGCAATTCATATTGAAATCTACATACTTAACAGAGCACAAGCAAGGTAAAATAGTTCAATGACTCCCTATGAATTATGGTAAGGAAGGACTCCTATTTTCAAGCATTTCATAGTGTTTGGAAGCAAGTGCTATATCAAAAGAGATGAAGAAAAGTTAGGAAAGTTTGATGCAAGGTCTATTGAAGGAATCTTCTTTGGATACTCTACAAAGAGCAAGGATTACCAATGCTATCAGAGGCTAAAAAGGATTGTTGAAAGTGAAAATGTCAAAGTAGATGAAGACTTACACAAAATTTTAGTGGTGATAGAAGGATATAAATCAGACAAGCCATCTTGTAGAGAAGAAGAGAAAGATGATGGTAAGGAAAAATAAATGCAGGTTGAAGATGAAGAATCTCTAGAAAGGATCTCTAAGACTCCTAAGGATGTGCAGAAGAATCATTTTGAAGATCAGATCATTAGTGACAAAAGCAGAGGTGTATTGACAAGAAGGGTTGTTATGACAGAAGAATAAGTAAATTTATGTTTACTTTCCAAAGTTGAACCTAAGTAGTGATTGAGGCATGCAAAGATGAATTTTAGATCAAGGTTATGGAAGAATAATTGATGTAGATTTAGAAGAACCAAACTTGGGAACTTGTCCCAAGACCAACAAACAAGAATATGATTGGAACTAAATGGGTTTTCCAAAACAAGTTGAATGAGAATGGAGAAGTTGTTAAGAACAATAAGTAAAGGCTACTCACAAGTAGAAGGAATAGGCTTTGAAGAGATATTTGCTTCAATGGAAAGGATGAAGGCTATTAGGATGTTTTTGGCTTTTATAGCACATAAGGATTTCAAAGTTTATTAGATGGATGTGAAGTCTGCATTCTTGAATAGTGAGTTAGAAGAAGAGGTACACATTGAACAATCAAAATATTTTCAGTTGTCAGAAGATCCTACTATAGTCTGTAGATTGAATAAAGCATTATATGGACTCAAGCAAGCTCCTAGATCTTAGTATGCAAGATTGGATGGGTACTTGTTGCAACAGGGATTCAATAAAGGTACCATAGATAATAATATTTATTTTAAAGTTGAAATAGATCAAATCTTGATTGTGGTTGTGTATGTTGATGATATAATTTTGAAGGAAATGAAAGTATGTGTAATAGATTTACAGAAGAGATTCAAAAAGAGTTTGAGATGTCTATGTTTATGGAGATGAATTTATTCCTTAGGCCTCAAATCAATTAGATAGAGAAAGGAATATTTATATCATAGTCAAAGTATGTTAATGAAATGTTGAAAAATTTTGGAACAGAAGACTTTAAATTGATATGTACTCCTATGGTTATTGGTTGCAAGCTAAGTAAGAATGAAGAATCTCCTAAAGCTGATCAAAGAAAGAATAGATCAATGATTGGAGAACTGAACATGTATTTAACTAATACTAGACCAAATATCATGCATGTAGTTTGTCTTGTGGCTAGATTTCAAGAAGACCTAGAGATTCATATGTGGCAACAATAAAAAGAATACCCAAATACTTGAAAGGCACTATAGAACATGGTTTATGGTATCCAAAGGATACTGATTTATCTCTAAGTGCTTATACAAATGCAGATTGGACAGGTTGTGTGGATGATAGAAGAAGTACAAGTGGTGGTGTTTTTTTTCTTGGAAGTAGGTTGGTGTCTTGGTTAAGAAAGAGGATTCAATGTCATTATCCACTAAAAAGTCATAATACATCGCTACGGCATCATGCTGCACACAGGTGTTATGGATGAAGCAAACCTTGAAGGATATCGAAGTGTCATATAATGAAAAAATTTCTATCTTATGTGATAATACAAGTGCTATAATTATTTCAAAGAATCTGGTAATGCATTCAAGGACAAAGCATATCTCAATCAGGTATCACTTTCTAAGAAAGTAGGTTGTAGAGAATGGGGTGAATTTAGAGTATGTGCCTACTAAGGATCAAGGTGTAGATATTTTCACAAAGGCTCTTCCTAAGGACACTTTTGAGTATCTCTGGGAGAAATTAGGGGTTATTGCCCCTCCTTTCAATTAGATGCATAAGGTTATGCATCAGTCTAGTGGATATCAAGATTCATTCCCTATTTTGGACTAATGTTGGTGGCTACCTCTCAGGGGAAGTAGCTAGTAGCATTGTTGGTTGTTGTTGTTAGGGGGAGTAAGTGTATGTTGGTGTTGTTAAAGGGATTGAAAACTAATATTGCAAAGAAGTTGTTGTCCCTTATTGACTTGTTTCCCTTGGGGGAGAGAAATATATGCGATTAATGTCAAAGGGGAAGGAAAGTAAAGAAGACATGTGTTTCCCTTTTCCATTGATGTCGAAGGGGGAGATATTTAATTGAAAAACCATATGAATAAAGGCAGAGAGAAGTCATGTGAAAGAGAAAGTTTTGGAAAGGATAGATGCTTGTGTAAGAGGGATCAATGTGCACTAATGTGCAGTATATGTTTCTTGATCAGAGTTGCTATTTGTTGATTATTTTTCATATCATGTATTGCCATCAATGACAAAGTAGGAGATTGGTGAAATTTTGTGTGATCATTGATATCAATAGATCTTTGTTGTTGCATTGATGTCAACTTAAGGAGATGTTTTGGTTGGTTGCATTATGTTTTCATTAGTAGTATCACTGATTTCAACCTCTAGTGATGCTTTGATGAGAATATTTTTGTGGATTTTCAACCTCTTGTGTGGTTGAGTTGTTGAGAAAGTGTTTAGAATGTTGAGATGGTGTTTGTGGTGCTTGGTTTCCAAGTGCTTTTGAGAAAATTTGAATAAAAGAGGAATCAGTGTGATAAAGAGTGTTAAATGTGGTAGAGTAGTGTTTAGTGTTTTGCTCTGCATTTCTTCATGGTTAATATTTTCATGTGTGATTCAGATATGTTGATCATAGGTATTCAAAGGTTATATCTAGAGATTCATGTTCTAGATTACTCAACAAAAGAAGTTGCATTCACCAATGTGTGAACTATGATGTAGTCATGTCTGGGAGAAATGGTTTTGCTTCACATTTCTCCACATGGTTTTTGGTTTTTCAGATCGAGAAGTGTGCTTATATTGATCAATGTATCTATCTTCAATATGAGTTTTTTGAGTTTTGGCATTTCGCAAGGTTGGGTTCATGTATTACAGTGTGTGGCAAGTTAATTGGGTTTGCAAAATGAGTATGTTCTTTAGGTGTATGTTGGTGTGAGAGATTTGTTAGATTTCAAGGTATCAAAGGAATATTCCAAATTATGTTTAAGTTTTGTGTGAGGTCCACAAGTCATCTTTGGACTTGAGGAAGAGTGTACTTAAATATTTAATGGTGTTAACACAAGTTTGACTAACCTTGGGTGTTTACACTAATTGTGGATATGCTTTAGTGTTTTTGGAAGTGAGGCATGGTATGTATATGTGGATTTAGGTCCAAGCTAAGGTGTGATGTGGTCCACCTTCATTCCTCTCCACTGTGGGAACATTTTGGTGTTGACCTAATTTGAATTTGCACATTTGAGGTGCATAGCCAACCTTGAAAGATGTTTTTGAGGTTGTGAATGGTATAAAGGAAAGGTGAATTGTTGGAGAAGTAGGAGTAGATGTAAGGATGTGTTGAGATGTGAATTTAATCAAATGCAAAGATCTAAAGTGAGAGATTAATACCTACGAATCCAATGTAGTGAGTAGAAGGTCTATATTTGTAGAGTACTTGAAGTTTCTGATAGTAGTGAGTTGGAGGTTTTTGATTGTGCAAAAGTTATAGTGGTTGATATTTTCTATTTCTCTAAGATGGATTTCTCATTGTAACAATCTTCTATCTTCTTTCTAATATGGCAATGAGCCATTAGTAGTGATCCCTTCTTTCTTTTGGCCAGTGATCCCTTCAATAGTAGCCTATATTGTGTTTGGTGTTGCAATTACTTTATATTGTGAGTTAATCCTCACCATGGTTTTCCCATTCGTAGGTTTTCCACATAAATTTGGTGTTTTCATGTGTTTGGATGTGTTTGCATTATTATTTTTCATGTTTTTATTTTGCTAATGCATGATAAGGGTTTAAGGATTAATGTAGATCTGAATGTTAATGAGGGTTTTGATTTTTTAATGTACAACTAATTCACCCCCCTCTCAATAGTCGTGTGCATTCAACAAATGATCTTGGTCAATTGCATGTAGTACAAGAATGCAAGAGAAAAAGGTTTGTGTCACCAAAAGGGACATGGGAGACCCAAAGGAGGTCCCTAAGTGTTGTAAGGTGGCATAAACCATGCTAATGTGTTCAAAACTTTAGAAAAATTGTAAGGTCATGTTTTTGTGACATGAAAGAAAGTGGAAACAAAAAATGAACATGAGCTCTTCAAATCTTGAAAAAGGAAGTCAACCTTCAAATAGATTGAAATTTTCATTTTATCCTCATTTGAACTACCAACTTTTGTAAAAAGAGTGCTTTGTGTCAAAAGTGACCCATATCAATTGCAATCATATTGAGTGACTATGATGATTTAGGTAAGTCCACTAGGCCTATTTCCTAGTGAATTACTCACTTTTGCACTTTTGTTTAGGTTGAGATCATTTTGGCTCAAAATTCACAATTTCAACAATAAAATTATATAGTTTTTAGTGTTAAAATGATTTTAAGCAGCCCACTATCCCTCTATAGGGTAGATTGGATGAGAAAATTAAAAAATGATATCAAAGATTTATGAAATAGCCATGGTAGTACCACAACTTTTCTAAAGTTGCATAGAAAATAGTAGGAGGGTACAAGAAGATTGCAAAAGCAACATTGAATCCTTAGTCATGGGAAAAATTATGTGCTAATGAGTGACCTTAGAAATTTGTGCATGTAGGCACAATGAGCAAGAGATGGATGGGGGTTTGTGATGATCTTCTTGAGTTGAGGAAAATGTCTCCATGAAGTGTTGTGGGGAAGTGTGGGGAAAGAACTATACAGAAGATAGAAAATAAAGCTCCCAAGCCAATGCTTGGGTTGTTTATTTAACTTTCTATGTGTTTTACACTAAATTAATATAATAAATATTAGAAGAATGTAATAAGAAATAAAGCAAAAATACAAATTGATTATGCTAAGTACAACACACTAGAATTTGGAGAGGAATTGTTATTATAATTCAAAGAAGGAAACATGGTAGAAAACATTTTTGATTTGAAGACTAATGAAAAAAATGGTTGTAGAAGGGTGTGGAAGGCTAGGGGAAGCTTTTTGGACCAAAACAACGAGTTTTAGAAAATGTTTGCTTCTTGTGTCCATGGTGTGGGTGATGGTGACCTTGCTAGACCTTGATGTCTTTATTTGTGATTGCTTTGCAACTTTCTAGAGTTTCTTGGATTAATTTTCTAAGCCTCATGATGTGTGTAGAATCTTGACTCATGTCTTTAGGCATAAACAACTATCAAAAGTTTTAAAGGGGGAAAAATGAGGTTAGTGCTCTTAGGAGACTACTTAAATTAGCAACTCATTTGACATTTTTTAGCTTCCATGTATATAAGATAAAATTTGGGAGTTTGTGATCATTATGTGGGTGTTCTAAGGGGTTGAATCGATATAGGTCTTTTTGGATGTGCAACAAGGGTTGAAAGAAAGGGAGATTTCTACAACAATGGATTATTTGTGTGGGAAACTTGAGGAACCCTAGTGAGTGTAGGAGAGACTTTGAAGTACTTATTCATGATCCTCTAGATCACCATTGGGTGTGATAGGAGAGCATCGTAAGTATATCTTGGGGATTAAAAGACGCTTGTTTATTTTAGAGTCCAAATCCAAATGCGAGAGATTAAGTTTAGCCCAATTTTCAATGTGAGGAAGATACAACAAAAAATATTGATTGAAGCAACACAAATAATGTAACTATTCTAGCACTTTGAAAAATTAAGAGTGATAAGGTGATTGGAGTGATGAACCTGGATTCCAATGCTAAATTTGAGGAGATAATTTGATTCAATGTGAAGAGCTCCTAAATAATTTTTTCAACCTTTTGAAATTTCTTTTTCTACACACAAAGACCAACAAAAAAGTCTAGTAAAGAAAAGCAAGATCACTTATTTCTTAGCCACAAGATCACTCACAATAAGAGAGCATAATTAAATAGATCTTTGGGATTAAAATCAAATGGTTCATTTTAGATCCCAAATCAAAATTTGAAGGGTAAATTTTAAGCCTTAATTTCAAATGTGTGAAAACATGCAAAACAAGATAGTTTAAGGAAAAAAATGATAGCACAAATGGATTCCTTATGATTTTAGAAATGATAATAGAACTATTGTAAATATCAACAAATAATTTTATAATGCAAAAAATAGACGTTTAGAAAAAGATATGCTCATCACAAGGTTGCAATTTTATTTTATTTTATTTTTAACATATTATTGAGGTAGTTGTCTCATTATGCATGATTAAAACCCATGTCAAGATCTTGTCTAATCCTATCTAATAACTTGCCTTTATAAGCAAGGAATCATATGTACACTATATATTCAATCTTGTAATCTTGTATCCATAATCATAGCAAGCTATTCTTTCCATTTTCTCTCTCATAGAAGATTTTTTGGTCTAGAAACTATTTTTGGGGTGTCGAGAGTCATCATTTACTCCCACATGTTATCAGAGCTCTAATGTTGTAGATTCCTTCCCAAATATGAAGGTTTCATTTTGGATTAAAGATTTTGTTGGGTACATTTCGAGGTTTCAAGGGCTTTATAGTTGAATCTAGGGCATCAAAGAAAGTTAGGTTTTATTTTTCTTTTGTCAAATTTTGTTATTTTTTTGACTTATAAGGGTTTAAAGTAAGGTTACAATTACTAGATATAGGAGGTATCTAAATTTTTGGAGCACTTTAGATAAAATTTAACCTTGCCATCATGTCTGGAAAGCTTGAAAACCTAAAAATTGACTGTCAATTCATCAAAAATGGACACTTTTTTCTCAAGGGCATCAAAGCTTTTATTTCCTATCATCACCATTTGTACAAAATCTATATGGTATGGATCCATAGTGTACAATTTTTTCATACTATTGTTGGAATCAGATCTATCCTTTATAGGCATCATAAGTATATTCTATGATATCAACATCTTTTGGTGAATACTCATATTTATGTAAGCACCCATACTTATTTGCATAATCACTATCTCATCATCATCGTTGAAGGTATAAAAACATGGTTGGAGGGTACATTTTGGTAGTGGTTTGCTAATTATATATTTTTATAAGGTTTTTATTTAAAACTATCCGCTTTCCAATGGCTCAACGAGATTAATAATACACCACAAAAATGAAGTGTCATCATATATATATACATCAAACATATCATGTCATGATACATCAAGATACTATCTATACATGGACTACATGAACAATAGATACATATACATAGCCCATAGGCTAAAAAAATGATACAGTTTACACAATATCTAACACATATCTACTTCACTATGATGAGATCACTCACTCAATTTAGGAAAGTGATCCTATAAGTGGATACGATGGACCTATTGACACTACTGGTGGTTGTACCGATGGTGGCCCCATAATCTCCTAGATAACTAATTTATGTGATCTCAATCTCCCTGACTAGCTCTGAGAAACAAATTTGGACTTTTCAAGAACCTATCTCTCTCATATAGTGATATGAAGTATAAGGCCTCTTGTCTTGTAATAACCTCAATAGTTTAAACTTATAAATTACACACCATCATGCATATAAATGACATGTGCTCAACATACAAGAATCAAAATAAGGAATTATATTAAATAAAATAAGTTGGAGTACATGTGACGAATACATGACAAATCATATGGGAACATTTCCCTTTACAATAGACCTCTTGGTCGATAACAATGCTATACAAAATACTAAAAACTTAAGCCTTCCTAATAGGATCCTTTTGACTTTGAACCTCTTCGACCACTTCAAGGGCCAGAACATTGTTGGAGTGTGGTTTCCACCCTACCATGAAGTGATACACTTCCCTAGAATTCTTCCTAAAGGAGAATACCCGACCTAGCATGAGATAGACTAGCACTGCAAAACTGATTGGAGTAATGGAATTTCAAGTGACTAACAACATCTAGACAGCATGAATATCACACATAACAAGGAGCACACTGAAGTTCTCTTATAAGTCACAAAAGTCTACAAGCAACATTTTCAAGTTTCACCAAGGCATCATCTTTGCATATGAAATTAACATATTTCGAACACTATCATGGAACACTCCCAGGAATTTGTAAATAAGATGACTCTACTTCCAATGACCTCTCAAACATCACACAAGTACACTTTGAAAATTATATGCCAATCACATAAAGCTTCATGAAAGTAATCCTAGCATTAATAAAATGTGCACATGTCTGTGCAAGTACAACAAGAATGCTTACTTCTATACTCATTGATTCATAGAGGTTGCAACAATAAGAGAATAAGAACATAGGAGAGTTAAGAAGGTATAGCTCATGTATGTATGTGAACACATATATAAGCTAGAGAATATAAGAGTATACATTCTTATACAAATAAATATCAAGATTGAGTAAGTGAGGGAGTTCCTAATTTTTCCTTACATACATGATAAACCATGATGCATGAGAAGAGTGTTAACATTAAACCGAACCTTTAATAAGGTAAGGTACAAATTAACATTTATTTATCTTTTTTTATAAAATCTCTTATTGATTCACAATACATAATATGCATAGATTAATTGTGATCTAAATATATATATTGACCCAATGTCATAAAATATCTCAAATCTTGTATTCAATTCTTTAACTTTGTCCTTCTATATGAATCTCATACTTAAATTTTTTTCCTTCAATAGAAAATATTAAATATATATTTTAATTAAACATAATTAATATTTTCTTTTCAACTTAATTTAATTTCTTTATTTTATTAATTATTTATTAAATATTTATTATTTCTAAAATTATACTCATATAATTACTATACAATATCAGTAAAAGAATTTGTCCCTCACATATTAATTTACCCAGAAATTAGAAAAAACATCTTAGAAGGTGAGATATTATCTTATCCTCTTTTCCTTATTTAGAATTAAGATGTACTTTTTCTTAAAGAAAGATTCATGATGTTTAATTTTATTTCCTAGTCTTTAGACTTTAAAAAGAGAAACTTTCTATTTATTAAGGAGTAACGGGAAGATACTTAAACCTAAAGTTCCTTCATAAGAACGCAGCAATAGAAATAATTTCTCACGTCAAGAATACAGAGCAGCCGAAGGGATAGCCTGTCAAACATTCAAGCTTCCTCAATATTGTTCAGAGTTTGTTCAAACCAACTGATAAACGAACATGACTTCAATATATAATTTGCAAGAATATAAATGACAATGTAAAGGATCTTTCACTTTTAATTGATCAAATCCCTTGCAAATTTGCATGCAATGCATAAGAAAATACTTATATCGGCTAACATTTTCACTAACTATTTTTCCTATAATTTAATCCAACACTGCTAATTAGCAGATGTGAATAACACAGAGGATAAGAGATAGACATGATATATTTTGGGAAAAACAATAAATGCTTTTGCGTATGGACAATTTCTCAGGAGGTTGGCAAAGGAAAAATTGACATGGGGAAGCTAGAAGCTTGTTGATCTTGGGCTTTTAGTCCCAACTAGAATATTTTCTTAGTTTGTGCAAAATCCCTTGTAATGTTCAAGTTAGAGAGGAACACGAGAAGGAAACTGTGAAGCTTATTTGTTAGCTGAGACAACGTTTTCCTTTTCTCTTTCAATGTCTGATGAAAGAGTTATCTCCATGATCTATCGTATAGGGAAAGACAAAAGAAAATATATATGAACATTAAAAGCATGTGCATGTGTGGGAAAAAACAAGATAAAACATCATACATAGGAAAAAGTAAAGTTGATCTTGCATGCATACATGCTAAAAAGCAAAGATCATTCTTGCATAAGTAGAAATACATGCAGGGATAAGTAAACATAAGGATTGTGCTTGCATGAGCCGAAATGGATCTCGCTGTGGAAACTAAAATTATTACCCTATTTCTTATCCTATTTCTTCATGGAATGTGTGCCGACCTGTCATAACTAAGGAATGTAAGATGCTTTCCAAAACTGTAATCTATGGCGCCTTGAATGGAATGCATGCCGATGGTTGCGATGTGTAGAGAATCCATTAAAAACGCTGAGATAAACTAAAAATCAACTGCGAAGCACTGGTCTGAGCTAAAGTTTAGTGAAGGACTCGGGCTCATTGGCCGTTAGGAATTTCACAAGGCCCGAAAGGCCGATCACAGGTTTGCAAAAATTCCTTGACGGGGAAAACACTAAATCATGCATAAATAGGGCGACCTAGATAACGGATAGGTTTTGTTTAAGCAAAGTAAATGCTATCAAAGATTGAGTGATTATACTACAGACAATATATTTCCCAGAAATGATGCTATTCATCTTGAAAGAGGTAAGATAGAAGATCTGAAACATACTTGGTTACCTTTCTTCGTAGGAGGGCTTGGCTTGGTGAATTGATTCCATAGTCTCTACATTCGCCCTTCTACCTTCTACCATCCTTTGTAATGTTCGCCAATCTCTCCATTTCTCCGTAGCTAGCAGGTTTTGTCTGTAAGTAAAAGAATAATAATGAATCTCTCAACATCGTCACACCCATACATATTGCATGTAACGTCCTTTCTAAATCCATTCTCTCATGCATGTAACCGAAGATAGTATTTGTCATGCAATTCTTTTTTACATGCCACTTACAAATTAAATTTCTTCTCTCACATAAACGTAATTAACATACATAATACTTTGTTACATTATTATTTCCATATATATATATCAAAGCTTACAAAAATAAGATCTATTTAATTTTTCCTAAAAGATCAATTTTTGGAAATAGATAGTCATGTAATATACAATTGTTTAGTAGTTAAGTTTATGAAACAAAAAAAAAAAAGATGTGACATGTGTGGACCTCGTGATTTCTATCATAGATGAACCCATAGGACCCTAAGCTATCTTCCTAATTCTGTATAGGGTTGCATCTTCCCTCTATCGCCGAATGACCTCAACATCCCTCTTGCATAAATGTAATTAACATACATAATACTTTGTTACGTTATTATTTCCATATATATATATATACATCAAAGCTTACAAAAATAAGATCTATTTAATTTTTCCTAAAAGATCAATTCTTGGAAACAGATAGTCATCTAATATATAATTGTTTAGTAGTTAAGTTTATGAAACAAAAAAAAAAAAGATGTGACATGTGTGGACCTCGTGATCTCTATCACAGATGAACCCATAGGACCCTAAGCTATCTTCCTAATCCTCTATAGGGTTGCATCTTTCCCTTATCGTGAATACGTCAACATCCCTCTCACATAAATGTAATTAACATACATAATACTTTGTTACGTTATTATTTCCATATATATATATATATATCAAAGCTTACAAAAATAAGATCTATTTAATTTTTCCTAAAAGATCAATTTTTGGAAACATATAGTCATGTAATATATAATTATTTAGTTAAGTTTATGAAACAAAAAAAAAAGAGATGTGACATGTGTGGACCTCGTGATCTCTATCATAGATGAACCCATAGGACCCTAAGCTATCTTCCTAATCCTCTATAGGGTTGCATCTTCCCTCTATCGCCGAATCACCTCAACATCCCTCTCCATCCTCAAGCCATCCCTCTTTGTTGTCACCTAGGCTAGCTGGAATTGTAGGCTATCTCGCTCTATTTGAGCTTGATCCCTATCTCCAATTGCCTTATCCCTCTCCCTTTGAGCCTCATCTCGATGTAATAAGGTTGTATCTAGTTGCACCTATGTGTCATCACCTCCATCTACCACATTTTCCTCTAGCTATCCCCAACCTCAATCTCCTCCTATTGCGACATCCTCCTCCCATCCATCATCTTCTCCATCCCATCCATCCCCACCTCCCTCATATCCTCCATAACCTTCACCCCTATCCCCTTCATCCCCATCTCCTCCATCTCCTTCACCATGTGTTTCAATATCCTTAGCTCTTCTTTGCAAAACTCTCCACCTCTTATATTCTCCATTTGGGTGTTTCAGGTAACCCCAACCACTCCTAGACCTATTAGTCTCTTGGGCCCATGTATCACCCACCATGTTTCATAATCTACACTAGTCCCTACATCTATCACATCCGGGCCATGTAGGTCACGAGGTACTAATGTTAATGCCTCAAAATATGCAATAGGTGTATCTAGGATATCATAGGACCCTGGAATCAGTGATCTCTCATTGTATCATAAAAAATACCTATCCAATAGGTTGACCCTTCGTTTATCCAAATTATCTATGTACACACTTTGGCATGTACCACTCTATATTATGTGTAGTCCTCCCAATCAATCATCTTAGTTGTTAGAAATATGGTAACTACACTAGATCAATCATCCAAGCCTCACAATCCCTCCATGATGTCCATATAATAGTTGTAGTGTCAAAAATTATACCCTAGGTCAATTTCACACTTACATATGGCACTAGATGCATTTATATGACAAAATCCATAATTGAGATTTCTCGATTCCAATCTAATGGATGGCAATGATGAAACATTTGTAGCCTATGCTTTTAATTTCAAAGGAAATTGGTTAGATAGAAGTGCAACATAAAGATGTCTTTGCGGCACACAAACTTCTTGATAAAATTCAAGATTCAAATGAGAATATTTCATATAGATTTTTTGTGACACATGTCCCAACACCCAAAAGTGACTGCAATGGATATTCCCTCCTAGTCCAACAATACAACTTTCCTCCCTCTCTCATTTTTGAGACTAATGGGAAAATATTTCTACTTGGAGCTCTCTACTTCTCACTCTTAGCAAAACTCTGCCAAAGTTCTCTCACAATTACAATAGCAAGGAATCCTCTTGCACATGATATCATCATGTCTATCATCTCAAGAGAGGGGCCTCAATTGCTAGTAATGCTCTCTTGCTTGTCTTTTATTAATCTCGTCTATTATCGTACTTAATTGATCTCATCTAGCATCTTTTAAATCATTATAGGGGTTCTCCTCTATAGTGGAGTTTGTTTCTATCACATATCTATTTTAATTTTATGCATTCCAATCTTGTTTGGTTGTTAGTCGAGGTTGAAACACCAAAAAGGGGGTTTGGTTGAGGCAAACCCCTTTACAAACCCAAACATTTTTCTTCATCTCTATTTGTGCAGATGCTAGATAGGTTAAACGAATAGAGGACCTCACTCTAATGGTTTATGGACCTTATTCATATAGATGATAGCACAAGTGTCAAAACATCCTCATGACATGCTAGTGTCCAAGGCCAAGCTACATATCATGTACTTTCCATTTCTATAGACTAAATATTTTTATCATGTATACACAAGTTATTTGAGATTTTTAGTTGTATTCATTGTTAAACTTAGCCTAGATTTCAGTTTTAAAATATTTCTATTTCTAATTCACTTGAGGTGGGTTAATAATTGAGGTAGTTGAGAGACAATTTTCTCCTTGAGATCCCATTATCTTAAGGGTGGGAAATTCCCTCTACAATTTTAGAGAGAGAGTTAGTGAGTCTGGAGAGAGGGAGAGGGGTGGGAGTGAGAGTTTAAGAGAGAGGAAGTGGGAGAGAAGGGGTTGGAGTGAGAGGGACTTAGCTAGGTAGGGTGGGAGGGATAAAGG
>VDFB02183677.1:0-24042 GCA_007258455.2 Sequoia sempervirens
GTTCTACAACCATTTGGCTCAGAGGGGCATATCATACGATCGGCATATAATATGATCAGACAACTGTGCAGCACAGTTCAAGAACACGCGCATGTTCTACTGGTTGTGCAGGATGCATCTCACTACACGTGTTCAACATATTTGGAACTTTTGTGAAGGTGGACGTGGAAAGGGGGAGCATGACGGTGTAGGAGCATGCGTGAAAAGAGCATTAGCACGAGAAGAGTTAAAGTATCAAGATAGTGCACAATTTATAGATGCAAGATCAATCGTCCAGTGGTGTAATTCTTCGATGGGTCCAGGTAATGAAGGTACGTCTTCAGTTCATATATTTTTTTGGTTGATGGATGATACTAACATTGCACCATATGAAGATTGTTGTACACTAACAGGATCGAGTGAGTTGCACTCTTTCCTTAGCTCAAATGCAGGTTCATGGAGTATCGATACACATAAGATGGCATGCTTTTGTTCTTCATGTACAATGCAAGCCTGGAATGATTGTGAGTCAGGGGAGTGGGTTGATAAATGGTTGACAAGTTATCTTAGCCCACTTCACACGTATCGCCCTCCGATGGCATTAGAACTAACACAGATGGAATCATCGATCGACTTTGACCATGTATCGAGATCTAGTTCAACGGGGTAATATATCTACTTGCTTAGTATTTGGAAATTCCATATTGTTATCTTACTTTGTACTATATTCATAATGTTGACTAATTTCTTGTAGATATGTTGCATATAAATCTCACGAGGGCATGTTTATGCGATTATTGCAGATGAAGACAACAAAGAGGAACAGACTATTACTTGTGTCATTATGTTGAAGCCAAAAATAAATTGGAAGCCCCAGTTGTAGATGGAGAAAATATCAAATACCCTACAGGTTGAGTTGTTCTTCTTGGGCAGTGGCTCATCAAAATTACCCACATAAGAGTGTTAAACATTGGTTGTTTGAGGAATTTGACCGCGCGTAAGTAAAGATTCTTCATTACTCAGGAAAAACCTTGTCATTGGCATCAATGTTCATTTGACCAAATATATAAGGGTAGACCTTTGAACAAGACCTTGTGCGGAAGATCCGTGGAAGTCTAACCATGAAAGAGGCAATACTTGACACAATAAAGAGTAGAGCAGACCCGGATGGTTCATTGGATTAATTTGTAAGTATATGCACAATTGTTCTTATTAATTTATACTTGATGGTAAAATTTGTTAGTAAGTCTCATTTTTTTATGTTAATAAATCCATATTTAATGTCTTGATAATGTAATAAGGTTTTTTCAAGGCCATTTGAATGGATTTTTGGGTCTTAGATGATAGGAGTCAAAATCGCTTCAAAAATGCAATGTTGTCATAGTGTAATTTGTGTAAACTCGTCATTTAAGTTGTAAATCCCTTAACCAATGGCTCCCTCTTTCAAAAAATAGTTGAGGGTAATTGGAAATGATGTGTAAAAGTTTATAAGGCCTCCTTTTGGTTAGGGCATAAGGTTGATTGGAAGTTTGAAGCATTTGAATATTAAAAAAACTCTATTTTTCTTGATTTTCCAACAGTTTTGACTATTCCTTCAATTGGTACGACCTGTAGCAGCATTGTAAAGCCCTATAATGAATATATTTTGATAGAGGGTAGAGAATAATTTCTTTTGGTGGTGATTTTAATCGATTTCATTAAGTATTAAGAAATTTACTTCAATTTTAGTGAAAGAGGGTCTGAAACCCTACCAAACAAGGGTTTGGTCACCAAAATGGTCATAATTCCCATTTCTACGGTGAGAAAAATGTAAAACTTGGTAGAATGTTAGGTTTAGGGCCCTTCTTCGTGTTCAAATTTTTTTTAGAGTGAAATATGGAGGTTTGCAAAAGTTATTTGATGCCCTAGGTCCAGTTTTCCTTGTAAATGCATGAAAATGGTCTTTAAAATGCACTTTTCATAATTTTCTAAGTATTTGTGCAATACTAATCAATGAAAAGCATGGAACATGTCTTGGGGAGCCTGTTAGAATATTTTAAAGGAATTATGGGTGTTTGGTGTGCCTTGAAAGGTTGAACACTTCCTTATGCAGGCCTAGTTAAGCCTCGTTTATGGCTTGTAAGTCAATCTTTTGATACATTTATGGTGGGTGTTTGATCCTATGCTTTTGGAAACTTGTGGAGGATATTTTTAGGAGTCTAAAAGAATGTTTCATTTTTTGTTAATTCCTTTAATCAATTTTTATTTTGACTATCGTATTGGTGAATGTTGCAAAGTTACATGGGCTTGTGTAGGAGCAATGGAAGAATGGATGTTTTTGGGTACAAGGTCTATTTGTTTGGTCATTTTCTATTGTGTGAGAGTTTTTACATCATCCCAAAGTCATGTTGAGATGTTTTATTGTGTGATTCAAGTTGAGTGATCAAGTTGCATTGTTGAGTGATCAATTCAATCAAAAACAACAATGGCAAAGTCTACCCTTTCAAGGTTTTATGTAGGGAAAGAGAGTCCAAATTGTAAGGGAAACAAGAATTTTTTAAATGAATGTCAAGTTGAGTGTGGATTGAGATTTTTCTTCCTTTGCTCTGCATCACATTAAGCTAGTTTGGAACACATCTCAAATTGGACATTAGGTCCTTTAAAGTCATCTATTTCAAATTAGGACATTAGGTCCTTTCAAATTGGAACACATCTCAAATTGGACATTAAGACTAGTGATCTTGCCATTATCATCTATTTCAGTTTAAATTCCCTTGGAACACCTCCTCTAAACTCTATATCCTTGCATTCAATGGTGTGCTTCAAATTGTGTTTGTATGATGCCTTGAATTGTCATAAGGTTTCTTAATAGGTCTTTGAAACACTTGCTTCTCTAACATTTTTCTATTCATTGACTGTTATACTTAAAATCTTCCTTCAAATTCCTTCAAGGTGTTTAGGAATGATGATTTAATGGTGAAAAGTCAAAGAGAAGATTCTGGAAGTGGGTGGAAGTCAATTTTTCAAGAGGCCCTAGTTTTTGGAGCAATTTCGTGAGGGTTTTGTGTTTGAGCATGTTAAGGGTTTCAAAGGAGATTAAAACTTGGAAAATACTTGGTTTGGGAACAATTTAAGATACCGTATAAAGTTTCATGGTCAAGTGATATGTTTTGAATAGGGTTGCTTTGGAAAAGGGGGCTATTTAGGCTACTTTTGGTGGGACAACAGATTTTTGAAAGGTTTGGTCTAAAAAAAGTGCTATCAAGATTTTGGTATGTTGTGTAGCATCACAAAAAACACCTAATTCAATCATTAGTTTGGTGAGTCTTTTGGAAAAGTTTTTAGAAAAGTCAAAAAAACCACTAGTTGAGGGAAACCTTGGAAAGGGAGAGAAGGGAAAGAAGAGAACAAGAAGCAGCAAGAGAACAGGCTAAAGCAAGGGAAGAGAGGCAATGGAGAAGGGAGAGAGAAGCTATGCAGGCTAGGATTAATAGCCTTGAGAGAAATAGGTGAGGAGGACAAGGAGAACAAGAAGACAATGATGAAGAAGAAGAGTGATAGGTATGGGGTTGGAGGAATCAATCACAGATTCCTACTCTAGGTCTTGCTTGCAAGACCTCCTTGGTGTTTTATTTCACCACCTTAACCTATAGGACCCTTCTCAAGTTTAGGTACCCCTAGTCTATCTGGCCAACCCCACTTCTATCACAATTCCATCTACCAAGTTAACCTTGGTGCAATGCTTGAACTCTTCCTTAGCCCTTAATCTACCCTAAAGGCTAATCTATCCTCAACACTCCACTAGTTCTTGCAGGGGTGTAGAGATGTCTTCAATGGCTTCAAACCAACCTCCTAGGGTTCTTGAAGGTTCACCAAAACTCCACCTTTTCATCGCTTTCACCAAACCCTCATCTTGGGTTAAGAAGGCTACTAGTCCATGACCCCCAATTACGTCTTCATCACCAAAACAACTGGTTATTACTCAAACATTTCAATCTTTCTTCGAGGTCCTTGTCCCATATGAAGGCTACTAGTCCATGACCATCTCAATCTTTCTTCGAGGTCCCTGTCCCATATGAACACCTCTCAAATATTTTTGAGGTCCTAAGATTTAACTGTCCGTACAATGCTTAAACTTGAAAATGGTCATTTCCTAGGGTTTTAAGCCATTTTCTGGCTATTTTCAAACTGTCAACTTGTTCTCACATCAATTGAACTGATGGAGCTTTCTCCTTCATGTGGCAACTAGGTGCAATTTTCATTCTACAACTCGTGTGACCAAATGGATTGTTCCAACGCGGTCAAATAGGCATGTTTATGCTAGGAATGGTCCTCTTTCACACCCAAACATGTAGAATCGCTCCAAACTACGTTCAACCGGATCGATCCCTTAAGGGTCCAAAGGGTAAAATAACTGCAAACTTCAGCATGAGATTACTCAGACACCATGATGCTTAGAAAATTCTCATTTGATCCTATGGGATCATGTTGGACCCCTCTACAATAACTTCTCTCGATTTTTGTTATCTTGGAGTGGTTTTCCCGTGATGTCCAGTTTTCAATTGATGAAAAAAGTGTCAAATGGAAGCAGTGAAAAGTTGCAAGGTGGTGCAATTTTCATTTTGCAACTCATGCGACCAAATGGACTATTCCAATGTGTTTAAATAGGCATTTTTACGCTAGGCATGGTCCTCTTTCATACCCAAACATGCGGAATCGCTCCGAGCTACGTTCAACCGGATCAATCCCTTAAGGGTCTAAAGGGAAAAATGGCTGCAAACTTCAGCATGAGGTTACTCAGACACCGTGATGCTTAGAAACTTCTCGTCTAATCCTATGGGATCATGTTGGGCCCCTCTACAATAACCTCTCTCATTTTTTGTTATCTCGAAGTGGTTTTCCCGTGGTGTCCAGTTTTCAGTTGATGGAAAAAGTGTCAAATGGAAGCAGTGGAAAGTTGCAAGGTGGTGCAATTTTTGTTCTACAACTCATGCAACCAAATGGACTATTCCAATGTGTTCAAAAATGCATGTTTACACTAGGCATGGTCCTCTTTCGCACCCATACATGCGGAATCACTCTGAGCTACGTTCAACCGAATCGATCCCTTAAGGGTCCAAAGGGCAAAATGGCTGCAAACTTTAGCATGAGATTACTCAGACACTGTGACACTTAGAAACTTCTCATCTAATCCTATGGGATTACGTTGGGCCCCTCTACAATAACCTCTCTCAGTTTTTGTTATCTCAAAGTGGTTTTCCCATGGTGTCTACTTTTCAGTTAATGGAAAAAGTGTCAAATGGAAGCAGTGAAAAGTTGCAAGGTGGTGCAATTTTTGTTCTGAAATCATGTGACCAAATGGACTGTTCCAACATGTTCAAATAGGCATGTTTACGCTAGGCATGGTCCTCTTTCACACCCAAACACGTGGAATCGCTTCGAGCTACATTCAACCGGATCGATCCCTTAAGGGTCGAAAGGGAAAAATGGTTGCAAACTTCAGCATGAAGTTACTTAGACACCGTGACTCTTAGAAACTTCTCATCTAATCCTATGGGATCACGTTGGGCCCCTCTACAATAACCTCTCTTAGTTTTTGTTATCTCGGAGTGGTTTTCCCATGGTGTCCAGTTTTCAGTTGATGGAAAAAGTGTCAAATGGAAGAAGTGAAAAGTTGCAAGGTGGTGCAATTTTTGTTCTGCAACTCATGCGACCAAATGGACAGTTCCAACATGTTCAAATAGGAAATTTTACGCTAGGCATGGTCCTCTTTCGCACCCAAACACGCGGAATCGCTCCGAACTACATTGAATCGGATCTATCCCTTAAGGGTCGAAAGGGTAAAATGGCTGCAAACTTCAACATGAGGTTACTCAGACACCGTAACACTTAGAAACTTCTTGTCTAATCCTATGGGATCATGTTGGGCCCCTCTACAATAACCTCTCTCGATTTTTGTTATCTCAGAGTGGTTTTTCCATGGTGTCTAGTTTTTAGTTGATGGAAAAAGTGTCAAATGGAAGCAGTGGAAAGTTGCAAGGTGGTGCAATTTTCGTTATGCAACTCATGCAACCAAATGGACTATTCCAACATGTTCAACTAGGCATTTTTACACAAGGCATGGTCCTCTTTCGCACCCAAACATGCGGAATCGCTCTGAGCTCAACCAGATCGATCCCTTAAGGGTCCAAAGGGAAAAATGGCTGCAAACTTTAGCATGAGGTTACTCATATACCGTGACGCTTAGAAACTTCTCGTCTAATCTTATGGGATCATGTTGAGAACCTCTACAATAATGTCTCTTAGTTTTAGTTATCTCGAAGTGGTTTTCGCATGGTGTCCACTTTTCAGTTGATGGAAAAAGTGTCAAATGGAAGCAGTGAAAAGTTGCAAGGTGGTGCAATTTTCGTTCTGAAACTCATGCGACCAAATGGACTATTCCAACGTGTTCAAATAGGCATCTTTACGCTATGCATGGTCCTCTTTTACACCCAAACACGCAGAATCGCTCCAAGCTACATTCAACCGAATCGATCCCTTAAGGGTCCAAAGGGCAAAATGGCTGCAAACTTCAGCATGAGGTTACTTAGACACCGTGATGCTTAAAAACTTCTCATCTAATCCTATGGGATCGCGGTTGGCCCCTCTACAATAACCTCTCTCGATTTTTGTTATCTTGGAGTGGTTTTCTCGTGGTGTCCAGTTTTTAGTTGATGGAAAAAGTGTCAAATGGAAGCAGTGAAAAGTTGCAAGGTGGTGCAATTTTGGTTCTGCAACTCATGCAACCAAATGGACTGTTCCAACGTGTTCAAATAGGCAATTTTACGCTAGGCATGGTCCTCTTTCACACCCAAACACGCGGAATCGCTCCGAGCTATGTTGAACCGGATCTATCCCTTAAGAGTCGAAAGGGTAAAATGGCTGCAAACTTCAACATGAGGTTACTCAGAAACCGTAACACTTAGAAACTTCTCATCTAATCCTATGGGATCATGTTGGGCCCCTCTACAATAACCTCTCTTAGTTTTTGTTATCTCAGAGTGGTTTTTCCATGGTGTCCAGTTTTTAGTTGATGGAAAAAGTGTCAAATGGAAGCAGTGGAAAGTTGCAAGGTGGTGTAGTTTTCGTTATGCAACTCATGCGACCAAATGGACTGTTCCAACGTGTTCAACTAGACATGTTTACACAAGGCATGGTCCTCTTTCACACCCAAACATGCGGAATCGCTCCGACCTACATTCAACCGAATCGATCCCTTAAGGGTCCAAAGGGCAAAATGGCTGCAAACTTCAGTATGAGGTTACTCAGATACCGTGACGCTTAGAAACTTCTCATCTGATCTTATGGCATCGCGTTGAGCTCCTCTACAATAATGTCTCTTGGTTTTTGTTATCTCGCAGTGGTTTTCTCGTGGTGTCCAGTTTTCAGTTTATGGAAAAAGTGTCAAATGGAAGCAGTGAAAAGTTGCAAGGTGGTGCAATTTTTGTTCTGCAACTCATGCAACCAAATGGACTATTCCAACGTGTTAAAATCAGCATTTTTATGCTAGGAATGGTCCTCTTTCACACCAAACCGTGGAATCGCTCCGAGCTACGTTCAACCGGATCGATCCCTTAAGGGTCCAAAGGGTAAAATGGCTGCAAACTTCAGCATGAGATTACTCAAACACCGTGATTCTTAGAAACTTCTCATCTGATTCTATGGGATCACGTTGGGCCCCTCTACAATAACCTCTCTCAGTTTTGGTTATCTCAGAGTGGTTTTCCCGTTGTCTCCAATTTTTAGTTGATGGAAAAAGTGTCAAATGGAAGCAGTGGAAATTTGCAAGGTGGTGCAATTTTCGTTCTGCAACTCATGCGACCAAATGGACTGTTCCAATGCATTCAAATAGGCATGTTTATGCTAGGAATGGTCCTTTTTCGCACCCAAACATGAGGAATCGCTCCGAGCTACGTTCAACCAGATGGATCCCTTAAGGGTCCTATTGATGCGTGTTTTATGACACAACAAACATTCTAGAATAAAGTGTCAATGACGCTCTATCCCCTCTTGAAAAACTACCTCGTATGCTAAGACTGCAAGAAAGATCATACGGTAATTCCAATGTTTAAGATGAGTGTGGATGAGCTCTGTGGTTTGATGTGATTATGCTAGTAACACAAAGGGACTTACGGTAGGCTTGTTCAATTCACAATGAAGGTCTAGACAATGAAGCTTTACTGTTTGGGTCATGGATGAAACAAACTAAAAAAATGAGACAAAGGTTTAGAATTTCTAGCCTACTCCCTAAGAATTCAAGAGACGGTATTGACTTGCTAGAAACAATAACCACACTTTGCTTTGCCACGCTCAATGAAAACTACACAAAGAGGGTGCAATCTTCAAGGGAATGTGCTTATGATTTTCACGTCATGAATAACTACCATCAAATCGAACAATAATTATCCAGAAAGAAGTTAAGCATCCACAAAATAAGCTCAGGCTAACTTTACGCATTGAATGAAAATCATCCATTCAAAGAAAGTGTGAGCAAAAAGTTTCACCATAATCAACACTTATCAAATCTTGCATTCATCTAACATACATGAAATAAAATCTAAACTATGATGAGGGATAAGAACCATGACAACTCCAAAATAAAAGAAGCAATCACCATTAGAACAATGCATGCATTACTTATTACTTTGGCAATCTTACAACAGTTGCTTATCTCAACATGTTTTGCAACATGCTCCCATGCTTTACAAATGATGGGTTGAGCTCAATTTATAGGCTCCCCAATTACAATTCAATGGCCAAGATTTAATTGGAATCAACGACTGAGATTACAGAATAAAACCCTAATTAGGTTTTGCTACCCTTCGACCAATAAGAAAATTACATTCGAGGACACTTGTCCTTTTTGCTAAATATGAACCAACAGATAAAATAGAAAGTTGTTGCATGTTGATTTGGAATGATTTGATTGGTTGGAAGATGACGAGGCGCCACCTCAATGTGCTGGATGTCTTCCTTCATCACTTTTTGCTTTTTCCATGTTCTTGCCTTAGAATATTTTTTCCTACCAATGACTTTATCCTTTGTGCTTCGATCTTGGATGATTTTGGCTTCTCCTTCTCACCTCGCCTTGGAGCACCTGTTTAGACTTGAAGTCATTAAGTCTTTCTTCCCGGATTGCTTTGGAATTCCTTCACGCGCCTTGAATTTGGAGAGGAACTATTTGGCCATGATTTTTTAATCGTCCAAAGTCTCTTGCAAAATTTTCTTCACATCTTCCTAAATCATCTGGCATGATTTTAAGTCATTGGCAAAATTTTCTCTAGACATTTTGATGTTTGGACTTAGGTGAATTTCCAAAATGCCAAACATACTTAGGCAAAATTTAAAGTTTTCTATCTTCTCTTTGATGTGGCGGACTTCATTCATGAATAAGCCATCTCTAAATGCCTATGGCGGACTTTGCTTATATTTAGGCCATCAATACTTAAGCTAGGTGGACTTAGCTTAATCTCAAAGCTACTTTCTTAGAGCGGACTTCTCTTTAACTCATGCCATTGACTTCTTAAGTGGTTTTTATCTCATGTTAGGCCAAGGGCGGACTTGCTCATAGTTTATGCCATACTTTACTTCTTATGGTGGACTTCACACATTTTCTAGCCATTTACTAATTGACTAAGGGCGGACTTCAGCTTGCAACCTGCCACTCAATTTTTCTTGGCTATGCCTTAGCCACTTCATCTTTTGTCTTGGGGCGGACTTCAACTCTCTTCAAGCCACTTTATCTTTGACTCTTCTCTTTGCCACCTTCTTATGTTCAAGGCGGACTTGCCTTGTTTCCTTGCCACTTCATCTTACGCCTATAGCGGACTTCATCTTTTCTCAAGCCATTCCATCTTTTGCTTATGGCGGACTTCATCTTTCTTCAAGCCATAACCTTTTATGGTGGGCGGAGTTTGCTTCATGTCTGGCCATTGGAGGGTGGACTTCATCAAATGTTTGCCATCTCAACATTTTGTCTTGGGGCGGACTTGACTCCATGTGTTGCCATTTCACATTCTTCAAGGGCGGACTTCCACTCTTTTCATGCCATAGTCTTTTAGGGTGGGCGGACTTGCTTATCTTTGTGCCACCTCAAGGGCAGACTTTTTCTACTTGCTAGTCATTCAAGCTTTTGTTGAGGGTGGACTTTAGCCTTGACCTGACCATCTAACACATGGACATGGGCGGACTTGACTCATTTGCATGCCACTCAAGGCGGACTTTGCTTCTTTTGATGCCATTCAACACTTTATCCAAGGCAGACTTGCTTGTTTCCCTTACCATTCAAGGCGGACTTCATAGGAGGGCCTGCCATTGTTCCTTTTGCTTAAGGGTGGACTTGGCCACTTTTCTATGCTACTGGGTGGAGTTTAGGTCTCTCTTTGCCATTTCATACTTCAACATGGGCGGGCTTCATCAGATTTTAGGCTATTTCATAAGGCTGGGCGGAGTTGCCTCTTGCTTCTGCCATTCACATTGCCTGGCTGTAGCCTTCTGACATTAATTTCACTCATCTCAGTGTTGGTTGGACTCCAATTTGCCATGATTGTTCAGATTTTTCATGGATTTCTTAGATTTTTACATGAGTTTCTCAGATTTCAATATGAATTTCTCTAATTTTTCACCATTTTTCTGTGATTTTTGAACAATTTTTCCAGATTTTTTAATTTTTTCATGATTTTCCAAAATTTCACCATGAATTCAAAAAAATTCAAATCCATTTTCTGAGAGTTTCATTGATATTTTTGAACTTCTGAGTGGATTTTTGAAACTTGAGCCCTTTCCAAATATAAAAACTTTCTAAAAATAGAAATTTTCCAAAAATAGCAACTTTCCAAAAATAGACTCTAAAAAATAGGGATCTCAGAATTGCCCAAAAGTGCCAAAAAAGTAGGTCCTAAAAAATAGGGGGCCTGGGGTGAAAAACCCTAAAAACTGGGAGGTGTCGGAATTGACCGAAATGACAGTCGATCTTCATCTCCTAGGCCTTCTAAGCGTGATGGCGACGTTTATACAGTGATCCAGGCTAAAACTCATTTGCTTGACTCAGGTGACCATTCAAAATTCAGACTCCTCATTGCAAAAAGACTGGTGATAAGCAATTGCGATGCCAAGGAAAAACCAAAAAGAAAATAAAAATGAAGGGTCCCCATTTGCAATGGGGCGATGTGTGAAAAGGTCACAACAGGTCCAAAGGGAAAAATGGCTACAAACTTCAGCATGAGGTTACTCAGACACCGTGATGCTTAGAAACTTCTCGTTTATTCCTATGGGATCACATTGGTCCCCTCTACAATAACCTATCTTGGTTTTTTTTATCTCAGAGTGGTTTTCCCGTGGTATTCAGTTTTTAGTTGATAGAAAAAGTGTCAGATGCAAGCAATGGAAAGTTGCAAGGTGGTGCAATTTTCATTCTGCAACTCGTGTGACCAAATAGACTATTCCAACACATTCAAATAGGCATGTTTAAGCTAGGCATGGTCCTCTTTTGCACCCAAACTCGTGGAATTTCTCTGAGCTACGTTCAACCGGATCAATCCCTTAAGAGTCCAAAGGGCAAAATGGCTGCAAACTTCAGCACGAGGTTACTCAGACACCGTGACACTTAGAAACTTGTTGTTTGATCCTATGGGATCACATTGGGCCCCTCTACAATAACCTCTCTCGGATTTCATTATCTCAGAGTGGTTTTCCGGTGGTGTGCAGTTTTCAGTTGATAGAAAAAGTGTCAAATGGAAGCAGTGGAAAGTTGCAAGGTGGTGCAATTTTCGTTCTACACTTCGTTTGACAAAATGGATTGTTCCAACATGTTCAAATAGGCATGTTTATGCTAGGAATGGTCCTCTTTCACACCCAAACACCAGAATCGCTCGAGCTACGTTGAGCGGATCGATCCCTTAAGGGTCCAAAGGGTAAAATGGCTGCAAACTTCAACATGATGTTACTCGGAAACCGTGATGCTTAGAAACTTCTCATCTGATCCTATGGGATCCGTTGGCCCCTATACAATAACCTCTCTCGGTTTTGGTTATCTTGGAGTGGTTTTATCGTGGTGTCTAGTTTTCAGTTGATGGAAAAAGTGTCAAATGGAAGCAGTGGAAAGTTGCAAGGTGGTGCAATTTTCGTTCTGCAACTCATGCGACCAAATGGACTATTCCAATGTGTTCAAATAGGAATTTTTACGCTAGGCATGGTCCTCTTTCACACCCAAACACGCTGAATCGCTCTGAGCTACGTTCAACTGGATCGATCCCGTAAGGGTCCAAAGGGTAAAATGGCTGCAAACTTCAGCATGAGGCTACTTGGACACCATGATGCTTAGAAACTTTTCGTATGATCCTATGGGATTGTATTGGGCCCCTCTACAATAAACTCTCTTGGTTTTGGTTATCTCAAAGTGGTTTTCCCGTGGTGTCCAGTTTTCAGTTGATGGAAAAAGTGTCAAATGGAAGCAATGCAAATTTGCAAGGTGGTGCAATTTTCGTTGTGCAACTCGTGTGACCAAATGGACTATTCCAACACATTCAAATAGGCATGTTTACACTAGGCATGGTCCTCTTTTGCACCCAAACACGCGGAATCGCTCCGAGCTATGTTCAACCGGATCGATCCCTTAAGGGTCCAAAGGGGAAAATGGCTACAAACTTCAGCATGAGGTTACTCAGACATCGTGATGCTTAGAAACTTCTCGTCTGATCCTATTGTATCGCATTGGGCCCTTCTACAATAACCTCTCTCAGTTTTTGTGATCTCAGAGTGGTTTTCCCATGGTGTTCAATTTTCAGTTGATGGAAAAAGTGTCAGATGGAAGTAGTGGAAAGTTGAAGGGTGGTGCAATTTTCATTCTGCAACTCATGTGACCAAATGGATTGTTCCAATGCATTCAAATAGGTATGTTTACGCTAGAAATAGTCCTCTTTCTCACCCAAACACACGGAATCGCTCCGAGCTACATTTATCTAGATCGATCCCTTAAGGGTTTGAGTGTAGTATGTTGAAATAGGCCATTCCTCCTATTGTTCGAGTTGTGTCTCAGTGATATTGGCCTGATGTAACTTGAATTGTGGTAGTTTGAATGAGCCTGTTGAGTGGTTTGGCAATATTTGTATTGCATTAGCTTGTTGCTTACTATTATGCTTTGATAGATTTTTTATCAAACATCCATAGCTTGTTCGAAAGCACCTGTTTTAGGCTTTTAGCCATAGCAGGAAGGCAATGAACTATTTGATAAAATGCTTTGATAGACATGTATGAAAAATGTGTTAGCATAGACAAGGCAGTGAACTCTTTGAAAAAATGCCTCAAGAAATGTGGTTTCATGGTGATGGAATGGCGAATGCCATGACAAGAAAATTGCTATGGATTGTCATGGTATTCCATCACCATTGAGACCACATTTCTTTGAAACTTTAAATAGTTGTTGCCTTTCTATACTATTATATTAGTATGCTTTATTAGATTTTCCAAAGCATCCATGTAGCTTTTTTGGAAAAGCACCTATTTTAGGCTTTTCAACCATACCAACAAGGAAATGAATTGTTTGATATTCCACCACCACCATGAGACCACATTTCTTTGACGCATTTTTGTCAAATGGATTTGTTCCCTTGTCTATGCTATTGCTTACTATTATGCTTTGATAGATTTTTTCCTAAAGCATCCATAGCTTGTTTGAAAGCACACATTTTTAGGCTTTTAGCCATAGCAGCAAGGCAATGAATTGTTGATAAAATGCTTTGATAGACATGTATATGAAAATGTATTGCTTATAGACAAGTGACTCTTTCAAAATGCCTCAAAGAAATCACGGTCTCATGGTAATGGAATGCCATGACAATCAAATATTTTTTATTGTCATAGCATTCCATCAGGTCATGAGACCTCATTTCTTTGAGGCATTTTTTCAAAGAGTTCACTACCTTGTCTATGATATTGCTTACTATTATGCTTTTGATAGATTATTTCCAAGCATGCATAGCTTGTACGAAAGCACTTCTTTTAGGCTTTCAACCATAGCAACAAGGCAACACTTGAACTATTTGACAAAATGCTTTGGTAGACATGTATCAAAAATGTGGTAGTATAGACAAGGCAGTGAACTGTTTGAAAAAATGCCTCAAAGAAATGTGGTCTCATATAATGCCATGACAAGCAAATGCAATTGGCAGCTGCTCCTAGTTATTAGTTATGCAATGTGAAGTAATTGCATAATTGCTTAGGTTGATTTTATAAAAACTATATTGTAATTGAGGGGTACATGCTATGACATCCTGGTTATTAGTTATTCAATGTGGAAAATGCTTTGGAGTTTGAAAGATGTGCAATGCAATGTAATCGTATTATGAATATAAACTACAAAATTAAAATTAAAGTTCAAAGAACATAAAAATGTCAAGTGTTTACAATCGACCATTATTGATCATTGATCAAAGGCTGAGCAGTGTGAACATTTTTTTACTGTGTGGAGGCAAACAAAACTGATGGTTCAAAATAAGGAATTTGTCTTACGCAAATGAGAAATATTCACAATATATGCTACAGGAAGGAATAAGTCCATAAGGTCAGTATGCAAGAACTGAGAATTGCAAAATTGGCTTACATTTGACTTCCAAACACAAATTTTCACACTTTTCGATGTTCCAACATAAGTCAAAAGTATATGTGCGTAAGTTGTAAAGTATACACTTGAATACATGTAACTCATATCTATTGAACCATTAATTTATAATGCAAATATGGACACCATCAATAAAAAAGATTTGTATTAATCAAATAGCCATGTATGCATGTACATCAATATATGTCAATATAAGTATAAAATATAGTTACAAAAAAGCCATATAGGCTTACGAGAATGCCATATAGGCATACAATGTCAAATATATTGAATACAAAATATGTACAAAATTGCCATGTAGGCATACAACAAAGGGCTCTACATTCAAAATTCATTTCTCTCCATGCTCTGGTTCAAATACAATTTTCTTTCCCTTTCTTGGGCGACCCGATGGCGATAAATCTATCACCCATTTCTGTTGAGGAGTGCTCCTGCTGCTCCTCCTAGGGTTTAGCTCCTGGTCAAGTTTCAACTGTTACAATAAGAAGTAAAGACATTAATATATAGAAATTACATTATAAAAATTAATATATTTAACAAAATTTAATCACTTACAGCCATCTGACGATCATGCTCCTTGAGGGAAATATTTGCACGCCGATGCTCAGTGCTGAGAATACAACATACCATCAAATAGAATTAAACTCTGAATCAATAATGAACATGATTTTTTCACTAGAACTAGTTCATCTATAACAACGAATGTAAATTGAAATTTATTAATTTGCCTCCTTACCTCCCCTGTCAGGCCATGGGGATTCTATTGCCGATTAGAAACACCAATATCCATTGCCTTATTCGTTGGGCGGTGTTTACATCCTGCCAACATCTGAAAATAAAACAAATTATTCAATCACAAAATAGTTATCGAATTTGAAGTAATGCTTTGAGTTTGAATGATGTGTAATGCAACGTAAGCAACAATATGAGTATCAATTTTTTTAAAAGCAATAACCTGGGACAATCACATTGAAAAACAAAAGACCATTTAGGACAAATTTTAAGTGAAAAGCGTCAAAACACAATGTAAAATATGACAACCAATATGAGAAGAAGAGATGATCTAGTCAAAAGGAGCTTTGATAGTAGCCAACTGAGTTAAGTATGACAAATCCAAGTATCACTATTGCAAGGAATGGAGTAAGAGCTAAATAAAGATACAGCGACAATACAAAATGATGGAGCTAACTTGTCAAGGGCCTATTCTTCAAAACCCTTATTAAGCGGCTTGTCATAGTTTAAGATATGCAATAAATGTTTGACAATGGAATTAACCTTTTGGGGATGGCGGTGATTAAATTGAGGAGTCTCCTTTTACCATGAAAATTTGAGATATTCTTTCTTTGGCCTATCATTATGATTTTTTAAGTTTCCTGCTTGAGTTAAATATAATAGTCAAGTGTTTTATACCAGATGATAGAAAATAATCATGAAAAGGAGAATATGATGGTGATCAATGACAAGTCGATGGTACATTTGATGTCCCGAAGAGTAGAAGATGCATAGTGAACATCATGGTACAACTTATGATATAAATTAAGCCACATGGTTGATGTGCTTTGAATCCTTGCATCTAAAGGAAATTTTCTTAACATAAATACTACTAGGGAATTTCAATGTTGCCATTGTAGTTGGCATTAAAGCTGGTACCTGCAACATTAAAAATTATCCTTATATAAGAATTCCCTCCATCTTGTTGATTGGCTTGTAACACTCTTGATGGTGGCTATATGAAATCTAATTATGATTCCTCTTCTACATTAGAGGGTTTGTATCCTTGATCTGACCCTTCTGAATTATTAGAATCAAAATCACTAGCTTCCATATTCAAAAATTCCCAACCAACATCTTCAATAAAATTATCTAGATCATTAGTAATAGTCTTACAAATTGGTTGCCAATTCAAGTTCATTCTACTTTCATAATACTTTATATCCATGGAGTTCATCCATTCCTTGATGTGATCAAGTGAAGATTGAGGAATGGCATACATATGGAGTACATCTCACTTGAATTATTTGAAAACAATAGCCATATCAAATCTCTTTTTCCCAAGTCCTACTCTCTCAAGGTTAACAATCTCAATCTCAGTAATAGTGATTACTAAGAAAGGTAATTCCACCAACTCTACCAAAAAATTTACCATAGGAACAATAAAAGCAGAGGATTTGAAAGGAACTCCATGAAAACCAAGCTCTCTAAATGCTATATAAAATTCTAGTTCAAAATATTCTAGATGAGGTTGCTCCCATAGCTCTCTTACTCGCTTGACAAATCCTTGAAACTATGTATTGATTTTATTTTTCCTATTCCTCTCTTATTGTTCTTCCTTAATTTCATCAAGATCATACATTGACCTTCTTGCCCCTCCTAAAGTTTGGACCACATCCATTACCTCCACATAAAACTGGACATCCTTGGTCTTCATGGTTCCCATGTCGTGATATGGTTATGCAAATGAAAATGAAGAAAAGTAATCATCTCCTTATCCATTAGTTGGAAGAATGCATGCTTAATGTTTTGATACATGATATCAGCTCTCTTCTACTCTCATGGTTGAATATCAAAATCCAGTATGGTGGGCCTCCCGAGTTCTAGTCATCTTTCTTCCTCTTCCACCAAATGTTGTCCTGGTCCACATGTTTTCCAGCCTAATTGGCTTTGTTTTTGAAAGATGAAGTTTATCCTGAGTCACCAGTGTAGCTCTCTCTACCTTTTCAAGTTCTCTTTCATTGCTATAGATCATCTTTGGGATTTAGTCATTTGTACCACATGGTTGATGTACTTTGAATCCTTGCATCTAAGGGGTTTAAAATCTTAGGGGCCTTAGATGAGAAAAAGAACTAATGTTTTTCTTTTCTTTTTATGTGAGGACCTAGTAGTGAGATAAAAGAGGACTGTATAGAAAAATGAAAAAAGAAGACATAAAAATTCATGGACCATACTATATCACCAACATGCTAGCTAACAAGGACATGAATGTAGTAGATTTAGGTATGATAGGGGTATTGCAAGGTATATTTGAGGAATATATAAGAATGAAGAAGAATTCAATGGATCAAATTAGTGTCAAATGTTTTCCTAAAAAATCTCCCACACCCTATTAGGGAATTTTAATCATTTCTAGGCATTTCCCATGCATCCTATAGAATTTTAGGAAGACTCCAAATAGTTGAGGAGTTTAATGAGTACTTATAGCTTCTTTCCATGCAATCATGATTAGTTAAGACATAGGGAAACTGATGAGCTGTGCAACAAATGTAGAGAAGGAGATATAGAGGTATTTTGACCCCAAAGTCTTAAAAATATAAGACATCTGAGGAGATATTGAAGGTCAAGTGGAGTACGATGAATAGAATTAGAGGATAGGGGATTTTTATTTTTGGTTACATTGACATCATGTGTAGGACATCCATAGTCTTATTCTTGGTTACGTTGACATCACAAAAAATTATATAGGATGGAGTAGAATGTAGCTCTACCTTTGTCAATTCCATGTTAAATTTTTATTATATATAGCTTGCTAGTGTAGGAATTCTAAGACAAACAATCATAGTAGGACAATTCTTAAAAGCTTGAATAATAACCTAGTGAACCCATATACTCTTATGACTATATATACACAAATCTAGATTAAACTTAAAATTCATTAGTTAAGTTCTCTTTATTCTATATTACCTCCATGAATATTTGATTAAATCTACTCGCACTCGAAGGTGTTCCCTTGAATCCTTCGACAGTACCCTATTCAACATCCAAAATAACATATTAAAATACCATTCGTAAAACAATGCTATTAACACATGTGTACTAAATTTAGAATTGTTTACTAACTTTACATACCCCACTGATAGGTGTACTGCAAAAATAAATAGGGTGATGACTAGTATATCCAGGCTCAACGCTATGACCCTGCAATTTTATTAAAATAATAAAACTAAATTAGTTAATCTTGCATTTCACAATCAAAATTTAATAAACTAAATTCAATGAACATGTTGAATTTTACCTGATTGTCAATACCATATGCATCATGCAGAATGTCAGCCGCCCTCTCCATCCCCGTAGATGCATACGGATCAGGCTGCGTAGAAGGATATGGATCCTGCATAGCACCCTCCTGAGGGCCGGTAGGGTCATACGAACAAGTGGCTCCGCAAGATCGACACACATGGCCTCGAAGGCCACCACCTGAAGACTCCCCTAGATTGCGCTGTACAATGGGGCTAGTGTGGTGGATGACACTCTGAGTCAAGGATGTGATCACTTGCAAAGTCTCTACATCTATAAACTTGCTCTCCTTTGCAACATAAGGCATCACTGAAATCTACTCAGGGGAGGGTGCCTGGTGAGATGTCGTCTCCCCTGTCATGTAGGATCCGGTTGTGCACCAGGCCTATCCTGTGCTGACCCCCCACCTCTCCCTTGAAACTCCTTCATATCAAAATAATTTGGGATTTGGTTCAATACAAACTCACAGTATAATTTCCTAAGAAAATATTGGGGGACTTCACAGTTATTGCACGGTGGGTAATCAAAGACCATATACCATCTGTCATAAAAACGGTTCCTAATCTCTAGGTGGTGGCACCGATGGATAGGAAACCTCTTTGCATTGAGGGTGAGATTTTGATTTGTTCTAGGGTCAGTGAATAGAGAGCACAAATCGCCTTTAGTAATCTTTAAATCTTTAACTTGTTTATATGATAATTTATGCATAATATTCCTCGATGTTTGCACTCCTATTTTGCCATCGGATATTTGTTGGGTAATTGCATCCCGCATTTTTTAACAAATCCTTCAATGAATGCTAGATGTATCCCTTTAAATGGTTGAAGAATTTTGATCACCATAAACCTACTAATAAGATCCTCAACTACTTTTCTATTGTTTTTAATTTCGCTCCTCAAATTTCTTGGAGTGCGAGGGTATTATTGAATGGTAAGGAGGATTGGTTTGTGGAAGGTTGATTTGGTTGAGGATTTTCCTACAAATTAAAAACATTTATTTCTAAACTAAAACAAACAAAATTAATTTAAAACAAAAAAATTCATAACAAATACCAAATAGAACTTACCTCTTGCATCTCTTCGTCGTCGTGGCGCCATATTTGTGAAGAAAATCCAACTGAAGTTGATGAAATGTGAAGAAATCACCTCCCCAACAACGCAAGCGCGTAATGCAGGGTTTTTGGCCGCGGGCGAAGATGAAAACTAGTAAAAAGCAAATGAAAAATGATATTTCGATTACGAGCTTTTTTGCTTTTAAAATCCATAAGCAGCGTCGCGTTATGTTTACGTACACCTCACTTGCAGCCACAAAGAAGTGGAAACCATCTTGAAGGTACGCCTATAGGCTACTTTAGTGTGTGAGTTGAAAGCGAGTTCATCTTCTCTCACTAAAGTGGGGGCTAAATGTGCCATAGAAAAATGGCCCCTTGTCATTTTCATGGCCTTTTAGGTCTTGTTTCATGTTATTTGATATATTTTTCTCTGATTTTATGTTGTGACATGACTTGAACATGCATATTTAGTTACTAAAATTCAAATAATGATGTCTTGTGAAGGTGTTGTGAAGTGTTGTAAGACATCTCTACATTCTTCTAGACTCTATTAATTATAATTCACCTAAAAATCACCTTTTTATTCATCAACAAGTCCTATTTTGAAGTGTTGTAAAGTCTTGTAACAAGATTTCATGCTCTTCTAGGCACAATTTCACTATTTATCCCTTTCTCATGTTTATTTGACCCTTTATGCCCTCATATGAAGCAATTAAAATTCTTTACATTTAATATATCACAAAAATGACATTAAATACAACACATTTCTTGACACATATTTTTAGGTCCTAGGTGGGACTCATTTTCCATGGGTGGCGAATGAGTCCCCCTTGGCTCCAAATTCAAAATTTTTAAAATTTCCTTTTGGGTTTTTATTCAAAAACACTTGATGTCAGCTTGTGATGAGGTATGAACAATTAAATAAGGCACAAGTGTATAAATATGTGATTTTCACCTCATTTTACATCTCCTACAATTCTCCAAAATTCATACATCATATTCAAGCATTCAATCATTCTACAACATCAATTCAAGCAATATTCAAGCACTTTGGAGCATCCATTGGCATTACTTCATATTTGCATTATCAAGGGTTTGGTAAGTTGATAGCTATTGCATATTATTAGTTTATCATTCTCTTTCTTTTCATTGTTTCATTAGGGTTTGATTACCAAAAGTGGGTTTTGACGAAGGAAAACCCTTATTTGCTAACCCTCAACCATTTTTCCTCTATTGCATGTGTGTTTGCAAATCTAGGTATGCAGATTTAACAAGATTTTTGGTTTTGAAGATTGGTTTACAAGTCAACTAGGTACTTCAAGACAACTCAAGTCTATCAAGCAAGCTTGGAGAAGGTTTCTTGTCCATTTTCTACAGAATTGACTTTGGCAACTCGACAATCAGTGATTTCTAGATTTGGTGTTGCAAAGTTGTCTCTTGATTTTTCAAAAATTTGGGAGAGGACTGATTCACCACTAGTGGTGAATGAGTGGCACCTTAGGACTAAAAAATTTGAATTTTGTTAGACTCTGGATCCCGACAGACAAAAGCTTGTTTCTGACACATTTTCACTAGGAGGACTAATTCACCACCCTAGTTGAATGAGCCCCACTGTGAAAAATTAGTGATTTCAACCAACATCCGCAACATTCCAGATTCATCATATATTGTCCAGGTGCACTCTGTTTTTTCCTATTTCTTTCTATTTTGCATTATTTCTTCATTTACTTCATTGTTAGCATATCACAGTGTGTTTTTAAACATAGCTTAAATCTTAGTTTTGCATTCATTTTCATCCATTTAGATCATTCAATTGCATTTATTTTACTTCATTTAGATTAGACAACATTGCACATAACATAATTTGAATGAACCCTTAGCATTTTTGGGCCCTATCTCTCTCCTTTTAGGTGAGAAACCCTAGAAGAGTTAGAGAAATCCTAGTGAGCCAAAAACCAATGGTTCAGGTATATAAAAATTGATGAACATCTGCTACAACATGGTTTCAATAGGCATCCATATGATCCAAATCTCTACCTCAAGGATCAAGGGGGGGGTATTGTGATAATTATTGTATATGTTGATGACTTGGTTATTACATGCAGCGTAGAAGCAATGGTTGAAACATCCAAGAATGACCTCAAGAAGATATTTGATATGATAGATCTCGAGCTACTACACAATTGTCTCATCTTAAAGGTATGGAAAACAAATCAACATATCTTTGTATCTCAAAGGAAATATTCCAAGACATTGCTTGAGAAATTCAAAATGATGGATTCCAAACCCATGTCTACACCTATGGAATAAGGTTTGCAGTTATCTACGTCTAATATATCTCCTTAGGTGAATGCAACTCTCTATCATCAAATGATTGGAGGTTTGATTTACCTGACATATACTAGACCAAATATCAGTTTTTTTGTTAATTATCTTTCATGATTCATGCAAGAACCAAAGAAATGTCATTGGCTAGCAGTAAAAAGGGTTTTAAGGTATCTACATGGTACAATGGATCATGGTTTGGAATATAAAAACAATGATCAATTCTTCTTAACTAGGTACAAAGATGAAAATTATGCAGGTTCTATTGATGTTAGAAAATCCACTTTTGGATTTGTTTTCTTCCTCAAATCAGGTCCTATTTCTTGGGGAAGTAAGAAGCAAGCCACAGTTCCTCGTTCCTCAATAGAGGCAGAACATCATGCAGCAATTTATGAAGAAACTTGTTTATGTCACATTAAAAGGATTAGGGGTACCACAAAACCAACCTACAGTCCTCTATGGTGACAATCAAAGTGTTCTCAAGCTTGTTTGTAATCTAGTGTTTCATGAACAAACCAAGCATATTGAAGTTTACTGTCACTTCATACGAGAACACATTCAACAAAATAACATTCAACTCCAGGTATGCTCTACATAGGAACAACATGTTGATATCTTCACCAAGCCTCTTGCACGTGTAAATTTTGAAGCTTTTTAGGATTCTATGATTAGTACTTTAAAATAGTGATGTAATAAGGGGGGAATGTTGGATATTCCATCACTACCTATATGGTTTTTCCTATTTGGTGTTTGTTTTTGCTTGTTATTATTTGGTTTTGGTTTGTTATTGTTTGATAGCTTATTTAAGCTATTTTTTGAACCTATGCATACATGGTTTATTCTTTTCCTTCATGGATAAATATATCTCATAATGTAAAGCAGATTATTCGCTTGCTCCACAAAATATGATATGATCTAGATAGTTCTCTTGGTATTGAGTACATTGGTAATATTATTATGAGATTCATGAGAGTGTGGTTTTATATTTGGTTTTTAGCATAGATTGGTTGATTATAGGTGCTCATGGATGCTCGGGAACTTGGGTGAGGCTAGATTTCTCTTTAGTTTAAAGGCATTTGTTGAGACAATTACACTTTAGAGTTTTTAACAAGAATTTCAAGGAACCTTGACCTAGATATGGACATGATTTTATGATGGACATGTAGAGGATATTTTTCTTGGAAAGAGTCCTTGCAGCTTAGTACCTCTTGGAATTCTATTCCCTACTCTTGGTATACTTGGTATGTAATCACCTAATAGATATTGTATACTTTTTTTAAATGCATTATGTTTTATTCTTTTCTTCTCATGGATATTGATCTTGAGCTATTCTTGTGAGTTCTAGAGGATTCATTTGAGGATTTTTTGACATGTTTACCTCCTTGTGCATGGGTAAAAGCACAAACCTAAATCACACTTTTGACCAACTAAATATTTATGAGCAAAACAACTTTGACCTATAATTTTTTAATCAAAACAATTTCACCCAAAACTTTATGGCCTATACATGGCACATAAATTTTTAGGCAAAACCCTTTTGCCTAAAACAATAAAACAAAAAAAAGTCATTTGTTGATTTAAAATCTGAAAAAAATTAGATGTAAATACTTGACTGAAAGGGTTTCGGTAGAAACTCTTTTGACCAAAACTGTCTATGTGGCATCCTTGTTGGTAGCCACCTCATATTTTTTCAGATTTTGTTTGAAAAATTTCCACTTGAACATGATATTTCTTCAATCAAAATGATCTTTTTCAAAAAACTAAAAATTCCCTTTTGTAGATCTCAAAATCAAGAATCCAACTATAATTTTTTTTTGATATATTGATTAGTTTTAATATGTTTTTTATTTTAAATAATACAAGTAGGTTGTTAAAATAAAAAATAGACTGATTAGAAACTTTAAAAAATATTAAAATGTATTTAAAAAGTTAAAAAAATTTATGGTGCTACGTTTGACTTTAAAACATTATTACAAGAAAAATATACATTAATTTTTTTTCCATACAGTAGATATTGATGTTATCTATTTGCAAAAAAAAT